>CAIGRN010072846.1:0-15713 GCA_903798345.1 Fraxinus anomala
TTTTTTTTTTTTTTTTCTCTGTAAACCTAACTCCGCCGAGAGGGTGGAGGAAGGCAGCGCTAGGTTTTCCCTTCTTTTTCTTCTTTATTTTTCTTTCCCTTTTCTTCTTTTTTCTTTTTTCCCTTCTTTCCCTCTCTATATCAATGGTTTAGGGTTTTCTTTGTACAAAATGAAAATGAGTTCCATATAATGCTACTTAGTATTTCACTAAGTCCAAATTGCAATCAAGTCCCTCATTTCCTATTTATATAACATTTAGTAATTAACTTCCCACAATTGAAAACTAAACCTTCAAATTTTGTTTTATTTTTCTTAACCCCTTATTCAATGCTCATTTCCTTTTTTGTGAACAATTGGTTTTCGTCTATTTAAAATGACATATTAGATTAGTAAAAAAATTGAAATTTGAAAGACGTACTCAAGTATCCTTGTTTGAAATTTGGATTATTTTTAGCCATGTCTCTATATCCTATATTTTAGAAAATAAAAGATCTGACACTTTGATACTTACCCGATACTCGTATTCGTACCCGAGTCCGAGCATCATAGGTGACTACTGACCTAATTTATTTTGCTTTTCGTGCCATAGATGCAACTCTTATGAGAAAAGGATGTACTTTATTAAGTCTGGTGCTGAGCTTGAATTTAGATCCTTATGAAATGGAGCTTAGGAATGAGGTGGAGGTTCAGAGATGGGTTCACATGATCAAAAAGACTCAATGTTGGTATTTCAGGATGATATATTTTTCCTGGTTATGGCTTTTGTAACTATTTCCTGTCCTTTTAGATAGTAGCCCAATCTTTTCTCGTTTTGGGTAGAAGTTCATTTTCTGTTGTTGTATGCGGAAATACTCTCTGTTAACCCTTCTGAAGAAGAAAATAGTCTCTTACCATCCTAATGTTTCCAGATAGAAAGTAACATCGTAAGGTGCCCAAATCCTGAGTATGCGGAGAAAATGATTGCTGCCATTGATGCTGTCCGAGTTAAAGGAGATTCTGTTGGTGGTGTTATCACTTGCATTGTTAGAAATTTCCCACGGGTAAACCTAACACCAAATTGTCTACCTCCCTTGATGTGCAGCAGACTTGAGGCAGTGCAACATTCTTTGAATTTGTGAATTTCCAGGAAAGTCCCTGAATATTAATTTGTTTCTTTTTAGGGGCTTGGTTCTCCAGTCTTTGATAAACTCGGAGCAGAGCTGGCAAAAGCCATTATGTCAATACCAGCAACTATGGGATTTGAGTTTGGCAGTGGATTTGCAGGTGGAGAAACTTACTGGATTGTAATCTATATCTGAGTACCAGCTAATAAATTTAATTGGGTATTTTAGCACTTCTCGCTCCTACATTTCTACCAGATCTAATTTCTTTTCATGGAAATTCATGAGGTACATTTATGACTGGTAGTGAGCATAATGATGAGTTCTATATAGATGAGCATGGCAAAATCAGGACAAAAACCAACCGCTCTGGTGGGATACAGTTATTCACTTCACTTTATTAATAATAGAATTAGATATGATATCTATGAATATAGGAATAGCATGCCTTGTTATCATATCAGTTTGAATGGTTTGCATGATTTCTTTTAAATATGCAGGGTGGAATATCAAATGGAGAAATCATTAATATGAGAATAGCTTTCAAGCCAACGCCTACCATATCAGTATGTCCTCTCTCTCTTTCTCTCTCTCTCTCTCTCTCTACACACACACACACACACAAAAATCCCATTTTGCTCTCGTTTCTCTCTGGATGACTACCTGAAATCAAGAAAATACTTGCTCTATTGTGAGTTCACATAAATTAGTAGCAATGAAAATTACATAGTTATTTTCTGTTTGATGAAAAAACCATTCTGAGAGGAGTTCCGTGCTTAGTAGTTTACTATATCTACAACAGTTCCCATCTGATCTCAGTGGGTCATATATAAAAGATCAAATAGTTTTGCTAAAACCTGGTTGCTTGATAAATTGTTTGCAGTGTTCCCGAACAGTTTCGCCAAATAAAATTTCCATGACTTGTCAGGAAATAAATGAATAAATCGAAATGTTTGGGAGCATGTTTGGCTAAGCTAAAATGTTTGCTCTTCAAGAGTGAAAATATATAATTTTTTGTCAAAATTGGAAATTAAGTTACTTATTTTAGCAATAAGGTAGGGTACGAGTTAGTTTCAATTTAAGTAACTCTTCTTACTTATGTTAAGAGATAAAATCCCACATCGAATAAAAATGAAAATATAGACCAATTTTTAAAGATTTGGGCTACTCTTTTTAACAATGTTGACTTTTTAAAATGGAACCTGAAGTCCTAATATGGTATTAAAGCCCATTGAGTTCCAACGAACAATTCGATTCGACAAAAACTTAAAAATGAGTACACGGATTTCAAAATTGATCAAATCAAAACGAGCTAACATCTTGTGGGGACATGTTAAGGGATAAAGTCTCACATCGAATAAAGATGAAAATATACATCAATTTATAAGGATTTGAGCTACTTCTCTTAACAAAGTTGACTTTTTAAGATGGAACTCAAAGTCTTGATAACTTAAAAGTAAGGAAAAAGTATTTGGAAACAAAATTTACTATGAAGTAATTTTTACTTTTAATCTTAGCTAAACATGTTCCATAATGTTAATCCAGGTCTTGCCTAAATTTTTAACTTTTTCTGTATCTTTCAGCTCCTTGAACAATGTCCTGGCAGTCCCCCTTTTTTTGTATTTTACTTGTAAGAGTGAAAATAAATATTTTTTTATGTCAAAATTGGAAAACAAGTTGCTTATTTTGACAATAAGGTAGGGTATGAATTAGTTTCAATATGAGTAACTCTTCTTGCTTAAAGTAAGATAAAAGTAACTTATGCAAGCACGTTTGGAAACATAATTTACTATGAAGTAATTTTTACTTACTTTTAAGCTTAGCTACACACGTTCTATAATGTTTATCCAGGTCTTGCCTAAATTTTTAAATTTTCTGTATCTTTCGGCTTCTTGAACATGTTTATCCTGGTCTTGCCTAAAATTTTAACTTTTTTCTGTATCTTTAGGCTTCTTGAACAATGTCCTGGCAGTCCCCCTTTTACAAACCCCATGGAAAATGTTTATGACTTCTGAGTGATGCATGATCTCTTGAATGGAAGTTTTGATGTTTCCAGCAACATTAAATGTTGCACCTACAGTACTTACAAACCTATGATAAATAAACTTCTTTTCTTTTGTGGATACGAGTACATTTGACGAATCGTTTCTAATTTTATGCAGAAGAGCAGAATACTGTGACTAGAGACAAACGCAAAACAGAGCTTATAGCCCGAGGTCGCCGTGATCCTTGTGTTGTTCCGCGAGGTTTGTTTATGAAATTTCATCTTTTCTACTAGCATCGTAATGTCTTTATGACTTCTGTGCTTAGAAGTCATAATATATTGGTTGTAGCAGTCTAATACTTGTTGTCTGTTTGCATGAGTTTGTCTGGGCATAAGGCTTGGCCAAGAGAGAAACAACTACATTGCAACAGCGTGTTTAGCTAAGCTTAAAAGGTTTACTTATAGGAAAATAAGTTAGTTTTATAACAAGTAATTCTATTGATCAAAACTGAAAATAAGTTATTTTGAGAGTAAGGCCAGAGGTACTATCAAATTAAGGAAGCTTTTTTACTGATTCTAAGAAAAAATCAACTTATCCAAATACTTTTGGAAACAAAAGGCTACTTAAAATTAACTTTTAACTTATTTTTAAGTAAGCCAAACATATGTATGGGAGGTAGTGAGCTTTACTTGGATTAAGTTTGTTGAATCTTAGAAATATTTACTGTAACAGTTTAACACCCCAATGTTTTTTCAAATAACATGTTATTTTAAAGAGAGAAAATCTGGACGCTGCAGTTAGAACAGTGGATTAACTAAAAAGAGTGAAGACTGGACTTTATAGGGTATTCATGATTGTTTGGTCATGATGCAGGTGTTCCAGTGGTGGAAGCCATGGTAGCCCTGGTGCTCGTCGATCAGTTAATGACCCAATATGCGCAATGCATGTTGTTCTCTATTAATCAGGCATTGCAAGAACCTCTCCAACTATCGAAGGATAAGGAGTTGCAGGTTAAATTTTGATGCTGATAAATGGCCGACTGACGATTCTCCATGTTTTCCTTGCAATTTTCCTAACGACCTCACACCAGCAAGGTTTTTGCTTCTGTTCTATTTTGTTTTGTTTTCAAGAAGAGTTTTTTTTAATTTTTTCCTAGGTTGAAACTGAAGAACTGCTTAGCAATTTCTTGTCATGTAGCAGACGCTTCTTTGTCTGTACGCCGTAAACAGAGTTATTAATTGACATGCCACCTGCCATTAGGAAATTGAATTTGGGTCTTATTAGTGGGGAAAAAAGAACTTCGATTTTTCTCTCTCATTTGATCTTTTTTCTCAAATTGGTGGGATTCCCCCTCACCCCTCGATTATCAGATCCCCTTTCGATCAAGATGTTCTCAAATTTGAACATTTGCTACTGTTTATCAAAAGAATCCTCAAAAAGAAATAGTTGTCACTATACAAATACCTAAGGCATGTTTGACAAAACTTTTATTTTTTGTAGAAGAGTTTCCTGAATCAACTTCTTTTAAATGTTCTAGTATGACAAAATATACATGCGGAAAATTATTTGAAAATGTTCAAAAGCAGCCATTTAATCTCAGAATTAACTTTTTAACCTTTCAGATGTCTTATCAAATGGACTATTGTTTAACAATTCTATCACATTTCTATTATCTCTCTCGTTCATGATACTGGACTCTAATGCCATACGGAGGAACCTACACGTGACGCATAGTGTCTTCAACACACCTGACACGACTTTTGCTTCTTGTTAAAGAGTTTCATAAGAAGGTTACATTAGGTCAGCATACGTTAAAAAGCTTTTTAGTTCTCGCTAGACAAAGTGGTTTTAGAAAATTATCTAAATATGTTCAAAATTAGTTTTTTAGTTTCGAATCAGCTTTTGACTTTTTAAAAGTCATGTCAAACACGATGCTTTTCTCATGATCCCGCATAATAGCGTCCTATCCGACAAGTCATAATCACAAAACAAATTGGGTTCAAATGGTTGTCCTATATATTCACCTTTTTCTTTCAATCCACCAAGTATGAAAAGAAATGTATGAATTGAATTGGTGATTAAGAAGCTTAACTACCTTTTTCNAGATTCCATCTCTTGTTTTCAAATACACACAAGATTATATTTTTTCAGATGATATGACATGACAAACAAAAAGGATAAGAATGGTGGGATAGGAAAATGAGAGGGTCCATAAAGTTTTTCCACTCGAAATTTATTGAGAATGATATTGAATTTGTTTTGATCTTAAAAGAATTCATGTAGTTGATCGAAATAAGACCAATTTTGTTCAAACGAAGTGAATTAAAAGAAATTCATGTAATTGACTTTATGGGGTTAGTTTGATTGTAAGAATGGAATTTGAGTGGAAAGAAAGTGAATTTCAGGGAATTGAATTGTTTAAAACTTGTTTGACTATGAATTGTCAATTAATTGTGTTTGATCGGTATAATTTTTCACCTAGAAAATATTGAAATTTTGGATCTTTTGATATTCATTTGACTTTATTTTTCATGAAAATTGTCCATTAAATGGATATAATTTGTTACAATTGAGAATATAATTTGTTTTCATTGCAAAAAAATAAAAATAAAATAAAAAAAGTTGCCTAATAAAGTTTTTCCCACCAAACCTATGAGAAAAGCTTTTTCTCAAAAACCAAGAAAATGTGGAAAACAAATTCCATGGAAAATTTAGTCAATCAAACATGTAAAAAGATGGAAATAGATTTTAATTTCCATCTTACATGGAAAAGAAAGAGTTATCAAATTTTATATTAGTTGAAAAATAAAAATCTACGAAACCCATATGAATTCGTTTTCCATTAAAAACAAAGAAAATGCAATTTAAAGTGATTGTACCTTAAAATTCGATTTTCATTTTCACGTTGCAATCAAACGATCAAAGTTCTATGAAAAAGTTTGTAATCAAATAGGACCTAAATATTTTAGAACAAGATTGTTAATTGTGCATCGGGTTCTTGTAAGATTTATCGAGAATAAGATATAAATTGTTGTCATTGCCGTTATTATTCAATTAATTGTCATTACATAGAAAGAAAAGACGAAAAGGGATACCTACGAAGGGTTGTGGGTAGTGACCATAGTATTCATTACAAGTTGACATAAAGCAAACAGAAAAATCCATTAATAATTTGATTAAAAGGTTTTAATGTCCGTATTTAATTATAAGTGTTTGTTCCTAAATTCTCTGCTCAATTATATAGCGAACGGATGGACTAAAAGCATCCAAAATCAAGTCATTAGGTACAGATATGGATACATGACTAATGGGTGCGTCACTTGTCCCTCGTTCCGCTCCCATTAAATAATAATTCATTTTTTTTCTTTTTTTTAATCAACACATTCTTCAATAAAATTATATTCTACGTAAATTCAAAAAAATTTCTTTCTTTTTTAACCTTATCTTCTCAAAAAAATTACTATTTATTTCATTATAACTTGGAATAATGGGAGCCAAACATACGCTATATTTCTCTTTGATACCTAATATTGAAAAATATAAAAAGTTAATTTTTTTGATATTCTTATTTTGAGATGACAACATAAGTTCTTTTCAATGTTGTGTCCGATTTTAAGATATAACAATGAAAAGGAATCATGCGAAACAAAAAGAAAAATAAAAATAAATACAAGTTAGAATGTGGAAGTTAAACTCCTAATTACTATCTAATTGAAATAAAAGATGTGTTATATGTACATTATGGACACATGACGGCTCTCTATTGGGGACCGCCTGACGGCGACCCCCCAATAGAGAGTTGTCATGTGTACATTATGAGCATCATTATGGTGTCCATTATGTATACATAGAGTTTTTCTTGAAATAAAATGGATAGTCAGAGTGACCAAACGTCATAAAGTAAAGCAATGACAACATATTAGTTTAATAAATTAGAAGTGGAAAAAATAATTTAAAAAAAAAAAGTGAAATCAAGAAACACAAAGAAAGTAGAGTTTTCATAAAAGAAGTTCGGGGAAATTGCATTATTGGTCCTTAATTTATTACCCAAGTTGCAAGTAGAACAAAAACAATCCAAAATTCTGCAAAATCGTCACTTGACCTCGAAAAGACGAACTTTAAGAAGGCAAATCTGTCAAAACAAAACTCTAAGAATTCTACCTTTCTTAAAGTTGATTGTACAAGGGCTACATAACAATGTAACGGAGTTTTGAATGGCATTTGTTTTAAAATTTGATTGTATATTTGAAAATTGAAAAAGGACTAGCAATTCTGACTCAAGAATTAGCGAAACTATGATATTTCTAAATGCACATTTCAAATATAGAAAAATCAAAATGCTCTAGAAGTTACATTAAGCCCTGAGATTAAAATTATATTTTTAGTAAATTTTGATAAATATTGATAAAATATATGGTTGAAAAATTGTGAATCTCATAAAATGTGTGGTTAAATTAATTGTTAATTTTGACTTCAAATTTTATTATGATTTTAATCTAAACCAAACATGGGCAATCCACAAAATGGGCTAAGTTAAAAACTATATTATAGAAATGTAACGTTTATATCTAAAATTTTAAGTTGATAAAGATAAATCATGTGTAGCCATATGTCTTCGTCATGCTTAGTCACATGTACATCAAATGAAAGACAATGGTGTAAATAAAATCAAAGACTAACATGCACCCAATTTTTTCATAGATGTGTGAAGACGAAGCTTGAAACAAAAATCTTCCCTTCCGAGTTTATAATAACTTAACTATCTCATCTGAAAAGCTTAAAAAATTAGACAAATGTCATGTGTATTAATTTAAATAGTCATCAATAAATTTGAACACTTTCACCAATAGTAGTCAAACATCTACAGCAACTACATCTTTAGCATGCCGGCATTAATTTTAAAACATTTAAGGAAAAGTTAAAATCAATAAATATTATACATGATCATGTTTCTTTGTCCTTGATAGTGTGGTGGCCACCACCAACCATGCCTAGGCATTGGCAGGCAAAGAATCCCACAAAGATTACACTATTTTTACAGTTAAATGTCCTTTTCACTCAAGTCCCTGCTCACCGCTTTTCCTCCTATCTTCTGTTTTTTTCTCGAAAGTAAAACCTGCTGACATGCCTTTCCTCAGCCATTCCTTTTCTAATTTTTATTGTCCAACTTCTTGCATGATTTACCTGTGTTTTGAAGATACAAATACATTAAATGGGGAGCAATGCTGTGAAAAATGCACAAGTTTATGTTAAATCACCCTGCTTCAAAGTTTCAAACTAAAAGATAGTATTAGACAATAGTCGATACTATTAAATAAGAAAAACAATGTGAAAATATGGACTATCATCTTGTTCAGTACGATAAATACGACATCCCATATAGTCATAGCCCCTTTCTTCTACACATCCCAACATGTGCAAGTCAAAGTTAATTTTCCATCACATGCGTATTTTCACAAGTGGCATCAAAACCAGCACCTTCGTATGTTTTGATACTATATTGAAACAGCTCATCCAAAAGTTTAAATTATTCTAAATACAAAAATTTATCGATTTAATTATTATCCACAAAACTTATAAAGCAAAAAAAGGAAATAACACGTTGCTTTCCTAGTGCAAATCTAATCTATAAACAGTACAGAAAAAAAAGCACAACATGCAAAACCATAAAGCATACTATTTTGCTTTACTCATAACTCAATCTTGTTTTAGGACATACTGTCTGCTGTTACATTTTCGGTTTCTCCAACTTCTGAAAACCAAAGAGTAATTATGTTAAGAATAATTAATCATCCTAGGATTCCAATTCAAGAATTTTATGTCTTTTTTTGCATTGAGCACCCCAAGAAAATCTCAGACAAGAAACATTAATAGACCCCCTCAAGAATGGACAAAATAGAATAACTGTCACGATATATTCTTTCTTGATAATAATAGGTATCACAGAAATTGATATTTTTCATAGATCAAATTTTCATTTTAGATGAACAATATCATGAAATACTACAAAATATTAATGACTGTGGTAAAAAAGAAACATGAAATATTTGTCTAATGCATAAAGTAAAAGGTAGAAATAATGCCATGAGAAAACTGGAACAGCAAAAGAATGCTCTTTTATCCAACACTGCAGTTAAAAAAAAAATAAAAAGATTCACCATTGATGTGTCTCTAGTCCAAGAACCCACAATAATTAGATTTGCTCCCACTCCTAAAAGATCTAAAAAGGACTCCGTAGCCCCAACCCCCAAGAGCCCAACTCGACAAATGAATCAAGTCTAGCCTACTTAGACCAATGACATATATGCCATTTTCCCCTCATCCCACATCCTTTTCAACTCTACCCTACTTACCCAAATGACAAATATACCCTCTCACCTCCAAGAGTCTGTCTCGGTGGAAAAACTTTCAAATAGAAATATAGAACTAATGCAACAACCACCCTTTGTTATGAACTTGGATATTCCTGGGTAGAAAGTGACAAGACTGAGCCCACCGGGCTCGGGCTGGTATGTAGCTATGGATAACAACAATATTCACAAAATATATATGTATTACAGGGAAAAGATTGAACATAGATATGGACAACAACAATATCTTCCCGTGATTAGGATTCACACAATATATATGTAATACAAGGAAAAGATAGAATGCACAACATTATGGTACCAATTATGAGGAAGATGCATAGAGTCTATGGATTGTGCAGAACTTCCTCATACCATAAACATCTCTCTTCAACCGCATATCAACCTAATATTCCTAGTATACAAAGGATTTATTATAATTAGATCTTAATTTATAACTGTTTGTTCTATATCAACACGCTCAACTAGTCGTGACAACAAAATGAAAATTGAAGTCGTCAAAAGAAGAAAACTCACATTATTTTTCCTACTTTGTTGCAATTGGGAGTCGTTTAAGAAGATCTTTAGGGAGCTTGCTTGAATGCAACAGTGGGAGCTATTCGGCAACTCCTCCTCTGTTGCTCGAGCACAAGTTGTTCAGCAAATAAGTCGAGTTTCTCAAGATTGCTCTGTTCTCCTATCTTCTTACCACTTAAGAGAACGGATTCTACATTCTTCTGTTTAAGCATTTCATCAGCTATTCCAGCTAGCATTTTTACATTGCTAGGACTGGGATCTGTGTCGACATTCACCCCACAATGGCCAAAACTTAATCCATTTGCCTGCCATTGGTGTGTATGTTAGTATGCATTGATAATCTATATACAAAACAGAAGAATGAGAAAACTTATTTAATAGAATTTTATGCAATCTTTTAAAAACAGACAGCTCCCACCTCAGTATTTGATGAAAAAAAGCAGGATTCAATTAAATATTCCTTTTAACATATGATCCAATAGGATTCTTGTTAATCATTTGCTCTACCAAATTTATATGGGAGTTTTAAATTATTTTGTTGAAGATTAGCCAAAAATGAAATACATGATCTCACTGCAGCTTCCGCTGGGACTTCCACCCAGAGGAAGCCAGACCTATAGATACAAAAAATTTTTCTTCAGACTGTTCAGGAGAAAATATAAAAGGGAGTGGCAAAAAATGGTTGATGTAGTTGACACGATACAAGTTTAGTCAAGAAACAAGAATGGCAAAATCAGAGACCACTTTCTGGTCCATTCCAGTGTAAGTCATGAAATAACATTATGGAAACTCCATACTTTGTACATTTTGGTACTGAATCAAATTCTCTACTGCAAGTAGAATCATGTATCTCACTTTTAAGTAGCTATTATCAATTGATAGTCTTGAAAAAGGATTCCAAAAACATTCCCCCATGTTGGAAAACTGTCAAGATTCATAACCTACATAAATTTTAACCCTTCATTCTCACGTATATCAAATTGACAAAGCAACCAAACGGAACAATGAAAAATGATTCAGTTAGTCGAGCAAACATGTGGTTTAATTTGAAAGAGAATAAAACCAAAATCTTCATCAACACAGAGATATTGTCTTAATAACCTATGTCGATGTCGAACAGAGCATTTTGGGTTGGCATTTGGCAATTACAACGTTGCTCTTATCGTCTACCTGCTGAAATTAGTCCATACCCCCCGAATCCCTGCCCCTGTCCCCATGCAAATTGTACCCAAAACTTCCAAAACTCCAATGGCATAAAACAATTTGCATTTAAAGCACTTTATCTCCAAATTTGGAAGCAAAAAAACTCCAAATTGAACAACTGTCAATATAGGAAGGAAATATAAAAAAATTTAAGTTGTAGATTAAAATACTATTTACCTGGATTCGAACATAATTACCACTCCGGCTGTGGCCGAATGTCATAGCCACGGCATGGTCAACCAGCTCGGCCGAACTATCACCCGAAATTCGAGCCAAGGGCCGCGCCCAATCCTTGGCCTTCCATTTCTTGACTTTGTCGAAGTCGAAGCTCCCTTCCAATAGCTGCCCACACGAACCGAGTGAAAGTACCAAAATGTCCTCGACTCCTCTCACAAAGGGAAACTCTTGTTTGTTATGCAGCACGTGGGTAATAGCCGCTGCCGTCGGATTGTTCATCGCCAACCCGCCGTCCACCGCCACACAGCGGGTCGACCCGTCAACTGACTCCATGCAAACCGGGTCGAACACACCCGGCTCGGCTGACGTGGCTAGACAAACTTCCCACAGCTTAAAATCGTAGCCGTCCGATTCCAGAGCGTCGGCTCGGGAAAACAAAAACGGCGCCGTACTAGAAAGATCGTAGCACGGAATTAAAACCGGTTTTAATGTGTCCTTTAGCGTTAAATTCCGGCAGGTTTTTTCATCTTTGAAAGCCGCCTTCATCGCCTTCTCTAAACCGGTGGTGGCGTTATCACTGCCGGTATTTTTATTAAAGGCTCGCTTGAAGAAATTAGCCTTAGGATGATTTGATTTTGAGGAGCGACAGATTTTTTTCCCCTCCGCAGCGAGGAATTTCCACGTTTCATCGGCGTGAAAAACCGGTCGCTTCCGATCGTTGGTGGCAAAGAGCATCGCTGTGAAAATTCCACCGACGCCGGTGCCGGCGGCAACGTCAAAGTAATCGGCGATTCTGGCGTCTGGATTTCCAGACTTATTCTTTAAAGCAGTTTCCAGATACGCCAATGCTTTGCCCGATATGATGCTTCTCATTCCACCACCGTCAATGCTCAAAATGCAGATTTTTCCTCTCTGATTTTTGACCGCTTGAACGCCGTCGTCGTCGAACGAGGCGGTAAATACAACGTCATTTTTGGGTTGTTCACTTGCAGGAACAATTTGTTTGGGAACCCAAAGTTTCTGATCATCGTAACCAAACAAAAACTTGCTCTCTAATATTGAAAAAATCTCGTAGCTCAGTTTATCTGTATCAATACTGGGTTCTTGGTTTTCAGGATGATTTTCGTTGTTGACACACGCCATTTCTCTGAAATTTCAATTTAACCTAAAACGTAGATAAACGTAACAGCCACGGCGTCCCAAATCCGTTTCTCTCTCTAAAATCCCTGTCTCTCTCTCTCTCTCGGAGAAGGGATTCAATGGGAAGAAAAAGTTTGGCAAAGAAGAAGTCGAAGGACATGACGCAGGGTAGGCAACGACTAGTTTTACGAGTAAAATGTTTCACTTCTCACCCAATTTACGCGGTCACAATTTCCTAAATAAACTTTAAAATGCTCTTCATTAATCAGTCACATTGTAATTTTATGATCATAGTTTAGTCGTCAAATTTAAAATTGCATGTCAATGATCGTTCATCTATTAAACATTACACTACATCGACCATTCGTCAAATTCAAGATTTTGCATATCGGGCTTTTTCTTGGTCGAAAACATTTTTCAATCATATCAACATGTTTATAATAAATTTGTACCTCGAATATGGTGAGGAGTTGACAAGCAAAAAAAAGTGTGTAAAGATATAGGGGAAAAATATCAAAACAGTAAATGCACTAAGGGATTGCCCCTCCTCTTGTCTCGTCTGCTTCGTTGCCATCTCTAAATCTAAAGTAGGAAGAAGAGAATTTAGGAAGCGTAAGAGAAATAATTTGTTTATAGGTTAAGGGTGTGTTTTGACCACATTATTTTAGAAAAATGTATTTTGGAATAGTAGTTTGATGGAGAATGTGTGGTTGAAAAAGAAGAAAAAGTTATTGATGTAATGAAAAATATTATTTTATTGAAGAATGTGTGGTTGAAAATAAGTAGAAAAATGAGAATGAAAAAAATAATATGTACCAAACAGGGGCTAATAAATGAAATGGACAATTAAATTTTAATATTTAGGGAGTATTTAGTATTTTCTCATGTTTAGGGGTATTTAATGTTTTAATATCCTTGGTTGTTTTGAGGGTGTTGATCGCATCTTTGGTGTAATTGATTATTTATATCTCGTGCCCAAATTGATTATTGGATGGTGAAAACTGTAACAATTGTACATGAAGCTATTTTCTAATCAATCATGCTACATGTACATCTTTGTTGACATTAAGTTTGACATTGTAAGGTTGTAAATTTTTACACATTAATTTTAACAATACTTTAAATAATCAATTATCTTAATTTCGACAACACGTGGAGTGTCAACCTTAATGTACACCAATTGTGTACAATTAGCTTTATCATTTCTTAATAAGATCGTCTTTTGTAGAATTATTGTGCGGATGTGATAGTGTTAAGAATCCATTTTGACTAGTTTTTTTTTTTTTTTAACACACTTTTTTATTGCCACTTCTTATTGTTGTACTTATGTTATGTAAATACAATCAAATATTTTTATGTCAAGAAAGACAACAGTTTTTACGATATACCATAGCTTGTATTTAAACTTCGAAGAAAGTCAATAGAAAACATTTATATACCCTTTTTTCTTGGGTAATCGTAACTGAGTTACAGTCTTATTATAAATAGGTTGCTATAATCGAAAAGAGTTGTCAAACAAGAAAAACACATAATCTACATAACTCTGAAACTGGCGAATAGTGGATGATAGATGCAGTGCAACTTCTCAAAGATGAGTGATCATTGAAAAATAATTTTTAAAATTGATGAGTAAACCGTGACCATTACATAATTTACGTGAGCAATGAACATATTATTTGGTTGAGTTATCATTTTTTAATGAAACATTTTACTCCAATTTTTGCAGAGCATCTGTTTTTGTTTAAAAACCAATTGCACTTCCAAAAATAATACTTCAAAAAAAAAAAAGAGAGAGAAAGAAAACGTAACAAAATCTGATTTTGTTTGTTTCGTTTTAAGTCTATCATTTCTGCTTTTTCTAGTGTCTAGTTTACTAGGAATAGAATAAAGGAAAGTTTTGCATTTTTGTCCTCAACCTTTACGAAACGTAATAAATTTACCCTCGATCAATTTTGGACCATAATTCATCCTTAACATTTCAATTAACAAAACTCTTCATTCCATTTTGATCATTATTCATAAAACTTTTATAACCCAACACGACCTATAAGGTCAGCCTATGTCTCTTGGAAGGACTCGAATAGCCAAGGAGTTTTTTGTCATTATAGGTATAATTCAATTCTACGACTCAAGAGTTCTTGCTTGGGAGGCAACTTGGTCCAATCTCACTTTTACTCTTACAAAACAATGATGGAGTCTTGTAACGTAATTTTTACGATGGACTTGACTGTATAGAAAAGTTATCAGGGCTTAAGTTTAAAAATATTAAAATTCTATTCAATTACATCAGAATAATCCATAAAATGTGATTTTTCACTTATTATACAAATGATTCTTCACTTACAATGATTAAAATACATACCTAATTGTAAGTAGAATTTTGGTGATGTAGTGGTCAAAGAAGACTATGAGCTGATAAGTGATGAGATTACAAGTGGTGGTGGGGCCGAATGTGGTCTAGAAGAAGTGGGGTCCACTTGCAAATGCTTACGTGGGTCAATGTCACAATGGATTATGTCCAAGTTCAATATTGCACTATTGGTCCCAACCTATTGCTCCACCACAAACTAATCTTCAACCTTTGAAAATAATAATTTGTTCTTTAATCTATTATAATATTGCATAATTAGTCTTCAATAAAAATTACTCGAATTTGCATTAAATTGTCCATTTACTTTAAAATTTCAAATATCAACCAAGTCTGAACTAAAATTGAACTTCGTGAAATTAGAAATGTGAGAGCATGAGACGAATAATAAATATTCGAACAATTTATGTTACTAAGGATTGATTGGATAATTATAATAAAAGGTTAAGAATATATTTACTTACATAAATCAACAAATACTGTCTGCATATCTCATAAAGAAACTATATTTTACTCACAAAGAGTTTGATAATAACACATAATTACTTTCCCATCTCTTTGATGCCAGAAAGAATAATTGAAAATGAAGGGCCAAGATTCAAAAATACATATACGTAAATATGCTAAAATACACAGTTGTTCAACCACGAAAAGTTTCCAAATAACAATCTTGAAGGAATAAAAGAAACGAGAGCACTTTGTTCCAACCCACCTTACTGCCAAGATCTTAGTTTTTAACGGTGGTCACATGCCTCAGAAGCATTTTAACAACATCATGGGAAATTCTTGAGGCCTCGGTGTTTAGGTGATGAATCTTCGCCTCTGTTTCTTGTTCAAGGCGCTTTACATTAGCACC
>CAIGRN010072851.1:0-16619 GCA_903798345.1 Fraxinus anomala
AGTACCCATGACAAATAGTTTTTTCTAGATATGTCAAGTGCGGCAAACTCAAGTTTTGTCATATTTATCATTTGATTAACTACGCAATAGCAAAATGAAATACAATTAGTTTCCAAAAATATGATTAAATATCAAGTTGTCAATATCAATATGATATAAGTTACGTATTTTCCTTCAGTGATAAACAATAATTTAAAATAATATGTTCTTCGAAACATGTGCTACTTTGGGAGTACTTTGTATTTTACTATTATTTTTTCAAGAGAAATATATCAATATTCTTCTGAAATATTAAAAGTTATAATTTATGCTTTTCAGGAGCAAATAATATTCTCCAAGAATATTAATTACAATATTGTACTATTCCAGGAACAACAACGAATTATTATTTAGAGACATAAGCTTTTCAGGAACCATGTATTATTTACAAAGTTGTGCTTCTTTGGGAGCAACAATGAAATACATTACCAATTTAAAAATAAAAAGATTCAACAACAATAATAGATATATTAAACGAATATAAAGAACGTTAATATAAAAAAGATTACATCCAGAAGGCATAAGTCATAGATTAAAACAATTGTTGAAAAGAAATAATTATAGTCATGCAATTAGTTTCATACTAACATATGCAATAAATAACGTGAATTAACAATGAAAGAATGGAATTAACATGTGATTTTCATAAGCAATTAGTTTTATTAAGAATTAACAGTATAATCATTACTGAAAGATATAAAAGATAATTTGTATGCAAATAGGATAGGCAACTATGCACACAATTACACATATTACAATAATCACCAGTACGAAAACCAATACATAAACCATTACGAAAAACATTAAACCATTACAGAAATCAAATCGAGTGCAAGTATTTGACGTTTTCATGAATATGTGTAAAAGAAATTTACATGTTATCAAATTAATTTTGGTACACATGATAGATGATTAGAAAAATTACTACTTTCACTAAACTTTGAAAGAATTAAGTTTTCGTATTGATAACGTGTTGAGAAAAAGAGAAGAGAAAATAAAAGTCAATAGACTTATGTGTATTGTAACGAGAATCAAAGCCCTATATTTATAGAGAATGATTAGGGATACAATGGTAATAATTTCTAGGGTTGTAGGGGTACAATTTTCATTCACTAATAAACTTACCATTTACCACATATTCTAATATTTATAAAAAAAAATTATCAAAAGTTTAGTAATTAATCCATAATTACCTTAAATTAAAGGTAACTAAATAAGAATAATTACCATATTTTTTTTCTCTATACTCTATCTATTTATTTACTTTTCTATCTCTATTACCACATAATCGTGTCTCTCTATATTCACTTTCTTTTCCTACTTTATTTCTCTGTATCACTGCACAACAATCATTTCTTTGATGACGGTGCAATCTGTGGTGGTGGTGTTTGTTCAGTGTGGTGATGGCAGTGAGGTGGATTTGCAACGAGGTGTAGGTGATGGTGGTGATGGTGATGGGTAGTGCGATGTGTGGTGGTGTTGGTGTTGGTGCGATGCTGCTGGTGGTGTTGGTGCGGTGCTGGTGCGTATGGTCATGGTGGTGCATTGGATCTGGGATGGGTTCAGGGAGTGGTGGTAATGGTTGGTACGATCTATAGTAGTGGTAAGGTGGTGTGTAGGGTGTTGGTGTTGGTGTTTGTGCAGTGTTGTAATGGTAGTGTGATGGATCTAGATGGTATTGGTGTGGTGTTCCTGGTTGTGGTGGTGCAGTGAGGTGGTAGTGACGTTCGGGTACAGATCTGTGCAGGGTGGTGGTGGGGTGGTTGCAGCACTGTCGTCCTTTACTCATTCGTTCTCATTCCAACTGCTTTTTTGTTTTTCCTTTCTTTTGATTTTTTTGGTAGCCAGAGTTTTGGGGTGGATTTTGTGGTAGCTGGAGTTTTGGGTAGATTTTGTAGTGTATTGGTAACGGTGGTAGTGTAGGGTGTTGCTACATCGCTGGTTGTACGATTTTGGTGCAAGTGCAGTATAGATGTGATTGGTTGGAGTTGTAGTACAGGTGGAAGTGGAAATGGTGGTGTGGTCTGGTGGAAGTGGAAGTGGATGTGGATGTGGAGGTGAAGGTGATGGTGGATTTGAGGAGTTGGTGGTGATGGTGGTGGTTGGTGGGTGATAGTGGGTTGACGGTTGTGGTGGTGATGGTGGTTCGTTGGAGGTGTTGTTGGCAATGGTAGATTAAGATAGGGTGAAATGGGTAATTTGTGACTAGCCAATTGGGTAATTATCACCAAAAAAAATGAATAAATTACTACCATTATACAATATGTGGCCTAAAAAATATGTAATTAGTGACTAATTTTATAATTGTGATCTATAATTTATGTTTTCGTGATTAATAAATAAATTGTGACAAATTAATTGATAGTTTGTGATTAAAAAATGACCTGTGATCATTTAATTTGATATTTTGTGATTGTGAAAAAAATTGTGACCTATAAAATTCATAATTTGTGATCACGAAATACGTCGTGATCAATTAATTTGATACATTATGATTGAGAAATAATGTGGAAATAAATTATGACCTATAAAATTTTTGATTTGTGATTGAGAAATAAGTTATGACTAATTAGTTTGATAAATTGTGACCGAGAAATAAGTTGTGATCCATAAAATTCGTGGTTTATAATTGTGATGTTCTGTGATTGTGACAGTACGTAAATGTGATCATAAAGTGTACGATATTGTGACATGCTATAAACTAGAGAGAGAAAAGAAGAAAACAAAGAATTAAATAGAATTGTGTATTTTATTAAGAACCAAAGTCTCATATTTATAGGGAATAATTATGGATACAATGGTAATAAAAAACTAGGGCACAGAGGTATTGACATTTACTAATAATCATATTATTTACAACACTTTCACTTGAATGATACATTACAAAATATGTCTCATTAAAACCTTGTCAAGAAAATTCGGTGAAACAAAAATTGATCGAATGAAAAATAGTACAGCTGCTTTACCTGATTTCAATAAATAAAAATTCTTGTATTAAATCATTCATGTTTTGTACGTCATTGTCTTCAATATTGCAATTCTGGTGAATCATGTTTCGTATTGTTTTGGTATAGTCTTCAAACAACACCGTCTTATTAATACAAAATATTTATCAACCTTTGATGACTGTAGTAACATGATAATTAGAAAAATAACTCTTGTTGATCTCTTTGGGATTCTCATGCATATTGAGGGTAAATGTCTTTTAAGTTATGGATATTCATTATACAAAGAATATGTCTTGTTAAAAATCTTAATAAAAGAAAAATAGTACATTATTCTTTTAAGTATGCTACAAAAAGTTATATCGTTAAAAATCTTATCAGGAAAACCCAATAGTACAAAATATTGGTCAAGAAAAAAAAAGTATAATACGTATGCACCTACCTCATGATAATATCACTTAAATTATATGCTTTAAGCGTATTAAATCGTTCACATTAATAGTCATGACATATGAGTTGACTGTAACCATATTTCAAGTTTCATACATTGTCAAATTAACAAGATACCAACATGTGATTTCATCCACCACGAAATTCACTATACTAAGATTCGTTCATTGTATATTACGATTTTATTTTTCTTATTTCCTTTTTGCATAAGTACACATTTAGATTTTCGGACTGCAAGTCCAGAAATTTCAGATTTCTATAATAAATTCAAAATTCATAAGATTGCGTCCTTTTATTTGACCAATCATATCTTCAATCAATATGTGTCAACGAATTTATTTTGACATCCTCACTATTCGTAATATGAAGTGGTACATCATGTACAAAGATGTTGTCGACAACCTTTTCTTTTCAATTATATTTTTCTCGTAACGATTTAATTTATTGAGATATCTCAATTTTCAACATATCAGGTATCTGAATTTCTTCTGAGGTTTTATACTTTGTTATGCTTAAATACTTATTAAGAATATATGTCTTCTTCATGGGATTATCTTTACTAATAGATTCATTTTTGTTTGGAAATTTTTATATTAGAATCGAATATCATTACGCTTCAAACTTGACATATTTTTTTCAAATATAATATTAACTAATTGTCCTGTAAGCCGTTAATTCGAGTTAGAGCATTTAAAGTTAACATATGAGATATTATTGATCATTTTGGTCAGTAAATACATCTAAATAAATTATATTTGAAACTTCTGATTGGAATTATCTTTTACGAAGAATTAGATAATAATGCATTTGTACATTATTTCCAACGTCTTAATTCCTCTCCCTAATATTGAGAGAATTGTCTAATCAAATTGACAATTAATTAATTTCTTTATAAAAATCACTTGTTAAGACTTAAGATATTGTATAAGGATTCAAATTATAAACATTTTCTCACATTTGATAGTTAAAACACTATTTTTGGTTTGTGGCAATGTTCTAGGAATCAACATTAAGATTGATTTCTTCTTGCTTGTTGTATGAACATAAATGCATGCTTCATTTATCATGATTTATAGAACAATTGCAAAGTATTGAACATGATTGCAGAGCATGTCTCGATGAAGTTGCTTATTTAGTTATATGTAAACTTAATGAGAAATGAATTCTAGGAAATTCCTGCATATTTCAAAAGCATTCTAATATTAGTATACAATATGTGCTCAAACCATTTCAGTGACCAATTTTTCAAGCTTTTAATTGGTTACGAAGAAACTGCAGTGTGGAAAGAGATAGAAGACATGACAGAGAAAGGTAATTTCCATGCTTTTTCGAATTTCTAGTTTGTGAATGTAAAGAATCTGATATAACGTATTGAATGAAGTTGGAAATGTCATAGTTTTTTGTTTTAATGAACATTGCCTCTTTATATTATCACAGGAAAAGAAATTGTGATTGACTTGGATGACGAAGTTTTAGTAGAATCCAATAACGTGAACGTTACGGACTATGTGATTAATTTGGAAAAAATTATTGTTGTAGAAGATGGTGTGATTGTGCCGAATGTGGGTATGAAGTTCAATAATGAGAAATAACTGTTTGACTTTTACAAAAGATATGTGTATAACGTTGGTTTTCCAGTTAGAAAAATAAATTCCAAAAAGGGAAAGGATGGTATAGTGAATTACCTTACATTGACATGTAGTCGTGAGGGCCAAAGAAGTAATAATACAAGCTCTTCTTTGAAGCCGCAGCCAACAATTCAAACAGGTTGTAAAGCTAAGTTGACTGTAGCTGCAGATATTTATGGAATATGGAGAATTTGCACAATCTTCATTGAACACAATCATAAAACAAGTCCTTCTAAGTCCAAGTTATATCGATGCAACCGGAAATTGAGTGTACATGTGAATTCCTTTGCACAAGAGTTACAACTCTACAGTTGTTGAAGCAGGTGGGTACGAGAATATGACCTGTGTGGAAAAGGATTGTAGAAACTATGTTGAAAAAAATTCGACGATTAAGACTCGGTGAAGGAGATACAGCAATACAAGCCTACTTTTCGAAAATGCAAGCATGATGCTCGAAGTTCTACTTTTGTATGGATTTAGACAATGAGTCGCGGTTGAGAAATGTTTTTTGGGCAGACAATAGGTGTAGATAAGCATATAAGGAGTTCGAGAATGTAGTGACATTTGATGCCACTTTCCAAACAATCTATCGAAGAGCAATTCTGACCCTCTACAAATAGATTCTATTTTAACAAATTTCAATGGAAAATTAATTGCTGGAATGGATACCAATCAAACTCGAAAATGGAAGAGAGTTAAAAAAAATCAGACACACAGTTCCAGCTCATCCATTCCTGCGGCAAACCTAAAGAGACCTCTGGTGACCTCTCCTGCAAATGGAGAAGCTATTCGAATTTCAAAATGATTGAAGGGTACAGGTAAATCCCATGAACGGAATTATGAAACCAATGCTCATATTTCAGTGGTGGCTGAAATACAGTCTCACCTATCCACATGAAAATACTAAGCTGGAATGCACGAGGGCTTAGGAACCCTCGTGGCATTCATACTCTTTCTGACCTGATCAGGAAGGAAGATCCCGATGTTTTGTTCTTGCAAGAGACAAAACTTAATGCTACGAACATGGAATTCTGCCGAGTTAAATTAAAATTCTATAGTTGCTTTAATGTTGAGGCAGCGGGGCGTAGTGATAGAATTGCAATCCTGTGGAAACTTGATATTCATTTGTCTGTTCTAAATTATCCAAAAATCACATTGATGCCAAGATTGTTTCAACTCCACATAGCTGGTTCCTAACCGGAATATATAGCCACCCTGAAACTAGTAAACGCATGGAGACGTAAAACTTAATACGAAGGCTCAAACGGGACCCCATTGATGCATGGCTGGTCTTTGGCGACTTCAATGAAATACTATCTAATGATGAAAAATGGGGTGGTCGAGATCGACCTAGGCAGCAATTAGAAAACTTCTAACCGATGCTCTTTGATAGTGAACTCAGGGATCTTAGATTTAAAGGTCCACATTACACATGGCATAATGGAAGACACGACTTAACTCAAATTTTTGAAAGTCTTGATCGATTCATTGCAAATGATTCCTGGTGTAGTTTCTTTGCACATGCCTCAATCACCCATGAATCAACATCATATTCAGATCACCTGCCCATCTGGATCCAACATGATGGAATCTCACAACCACTCAAAGGACCAAAGCCATTCAGATTCGAAGCAATGTGGCTCGGTGAAAATGGATGTTTTGACATTGTGATAGACCACTGGTCTGAAACCAGCCCACAAAATCTGGAAAGTATTGGGAGAAACATCAGAAATTGTAGCAAAAAACTTCAGTCTTGGAATCAAGCTACATTTGGGAAGGTACATGTAAAGCTAAAAAATGCCAGAGCAAGACTAACTCAAGTCCAAACAAAAAATCCAGCAACTATAAATGCCAATGAACTATGACAAGCTACTGAAGAGGTAAAAATGTGGATGGATAGGGAAGAACTCATGTGGAAACAAAGATCAAGGGGTGCTTGGCTTGAAGAGGGAGATCAAAACACACGTTATTTCCATGCAAAAGCTTCCCAACGAAGGAAAAGGAATTCAATCACAAAATTATTAGATGATCAAGGATGCTGGAAAGAGGGAGAGTCATGTAACCGCTTAATCATTGACTATTTTTCGACTTATTCTCTTCCACTGGCTCAACAAATCAAGTTGTTGTCTTGGCTAACATGGAACGAAATTAACTTCAGATATGAACAAAGAGCTGACACAACCTTTCACAACAGCTAAAGTCTCCCAAGCATTGAAGGAAATGCACCCTCACAAAGCTCCGGGACCTAATGGTATGCCTCCTATTTTTTTCCATAAGTTCTGGCCTCATATTGGTCCTTCTGTTACAAATGCTATCCTGAATGCTTTAAATACATGTGAATTTTTCGAAGTTGTAAATCAAACTTTTATTACACTTATTCCTAAGAAAAAAATCCTCAGAAAGTAAAGGAGTACAGACCTATAAGCCTCTATAATGTCCTTTACAAATTAGTGTCAAAAGTTGTGGCTAACAGGATGAAAAAAGTGTTACCTGTGGTGATTTCAGAAACACAGTCAGCTTTCATTAAAGGGAGACTCATTAGGGACAATGTGCTTGTAGCCTATAAAATGCTTTATTTTTTTGAGGAGGAGGAAAAAGGGAATGAAGGGTTACATGTCTCTTAAACTTGACATGAGCAAAGCATATGATAGAGTAGAGTGGTCCTTTCTTGAAGCAGTTATGCACAAATTGGGATTCCATGAAAAGTTTATTCAACTAGTGATGAGATATGTTACTACAACCTCTTTTTCAATCATTATTAATGGATCTCCTATAGGTCACATTGTCCCCTCTAGGGGTTTAAGGCAAGGAGATCTCATTTCTCCTTATTTATTTCTTTTATGTATTGAAGGACTAACTAGTCTTTTGAATGAGGCTGAAAAACAAAATAAGGTGACTGGAATTCGAATTTGCCGAGGAGCTCCAAGGCTGAATCACCTCCTCTTTGCGGATGATAGTTTGATCTTTTGTGAAGCAAATGAATCAACTACCTCTCGACTTCAGGCTCTCCTAAAAACCTATGAAGAAGCTTCAAGTCAACTACTAAACAAGGAAAAAACCTCAATGGTATTCAATGCAAATGTAATGCAAGATCAACAACAAGCAGTGATGGCTCTATGTAATGTTCCTCAAGTGCAGCAATATCAAAAGTATCTCGAATTGCCACCTATGGTAGGGAGATCCAAAACCCGAGCTTTCTCATAAATTAAGCACAACGTTTGGCTGAAATTACAAGGTTGGAAAAGCAGTATGTTCTCCCAAGGAAGAAGAGAAGTCCTCCTAAAATCTGTAGCTTTAGCACTACCCTCCTACATTATGAGCTACTTCAAACTTCCATCCACATTGTGCACTGAACTTGAACAAATGATGGCTCGATTCTGGTGGGGCCAAAGAATGGAAGAAAGAAAAATCCATTGGCAATCTAGGAACAATATGTGTAAATCAAAATCCATGGAGGCAGGGCTTTAAGGAGTTGGAAATATTCAATATGGCTATGCTATGTAAACAAGCTTGGAGTCTATTGCAACACAGAGACAGTTTGGTTCATAAGATATAGTCAGCCTGCTATTTTTCTGATGGCAATGTTTTGAGGGCTCCTATTTGTGGTAATCCATCTTATGCTTGGCGTGGAATTTGGGAAGCAAAAAACCTATTGATACAAGGAGGATGATGGGTTGTGGGGAATGGAAACACTATAAACATTCTCCATGATAAATGGATCCCAGGAATGCAATATCTGAGCAAGGAATTGAGGACCGATTTACAACAACCCTACAGGCAGGAACTTGAATATCAAGTACCTTCTCTGATCGATCTGACTCAAGGTGGTGGAATTTTGCTAAGCTTAAAGCTCTATTCAATCCTAAAATTGTAGAGGCTATTCTGAAATTACAACCTAGCCACTTAAGCAAACAGGACTTCTGGTTATGGGAACAAGAAAAATTAGGTACTTATTCAGTAAGCAGTGCTTATAGACTCTTCAAAACCTGTCTAACTCCCGAGCATGGTAATTCTTCAAACACCACGGAGATAAAGAAATTTTGGGACGCTTTGTGACGACTCAAGATCCCTCAAAAAGTAAAGATTTTTGCTTGGAGGGCTTGTCAAGAGAGCCTACCCTCAAAACAAAATCTGAATAAAAAAGAGTTCCAATTGACCCTCAATGCTGTTTTTGTGATTACAAAATAGAAGATTCAGGCCATGCTTTTCTTTACTGTCCTTCCTTTCAGGAATCCCTAACAAGTCGGTTCCCAGTGCTACAAAATAGAGCTTATCAAGGAGGTTTCATGCAAGTCGCTAAGGATATATTGACAAAAATCTCAAAAGAAGCCCTCTCGGATTTTCTACTTATTACTTGGGGTTTTTGGTTCCGGCGGAATAAAATGATTCATGATCAGATCAACCTCTCACCATAATAGGTTATTGCTACTGCCCTATCCAAAAAAATTGCTGCCGAAACAGGTCCTTCTCCAGTGTGTTGCCTCAAAAATATAGGTGGTCGCACCTCCTCATAATGCCTTCAAGCTCAGTGTAAATGGTGCATTGTTCTTTGATCTTAGTAAGGCTGGACTTGGGATCATTTTACATGATCATGAAGGAGAAATAATTATGGCTGCTAGTGGTGCTGAAAAATTAATTCTGGAACCTGAACACGTTGAAGCTGCTGCACTTGTGAGAGGTCTCCAACTATGCCTCAACCTTGGCATATCTCATCTATTGGTGGAGAGTGATTGCTTATTTCGTGTAGAGGAAATCAATACACCAGATTTAACTTCGGCATCAATCCAATCCATGGTCGCTGAAATAAAGGACTTAATGAAGAGGTTCCCTCAATGTAGGCTCCACCATTGCAACAGAAAAACCAATCAAGCAGCCCACTACCTGGCACGACATGCTTGGTCACTTGAAGACATGATTCTTTGGTGGCATAGTGTCCCTTTTTTCATTGAAAATGTTATTTTCATTGATAAACACTATTGTAACATTTCCTAATGCTATTTCGCCTCATGAATGAAATACTTGTCCATCAAAAAAAAACAATATGCCTTTTGCCCCTTTTGTTGGAGTTAGTCATTTTAGTTGACGCGTCACAACAACTTGTCGCAGATGATGATGATGTTCGGATGTAGTTTTTTTTTTGTAGTTTGTTCCTTCATTTCTTGCAGTTCTCTCGGATGTATGCTTTTTAGACAAATTGTTTGGATTTTCGGTTTGTAAAAGTACAATGAATGGAATTATACAAGTTAAATTGCTTGTTAAGATGGCATTGCAGATTTCACTTTGATGTTAATCACTTTTTTGGCATCAACCAACCACTACAGTAGCTCAAAGATACAAAGCAAAACAAAGGGAAAGCCATTGCTTTCCTGGTTCGAAACTAATTGGAATGACAAACACAATCAAACGGGATCCTCACATAAAAAGAGAGCACTACACATACAAGTCATTCATTTGTCAACTACACATATAGTAATAGCATACCAACTGAACTACTACAATTACTAGAACATGCATCAAAGTGAACTACTAGAATGAAATTTAAATGTTACAAACATAAACTACAACAAATATAGAGCCGGTTACAAAAAATGGAGTATAATTCACGGAATGGTTCCCTTGTCGTGCCCGTTATCCTCATCACTCCTTTTGCCTTTCGCATAGTGATGTTGACGGATATCTCCACCTCTTTTTTTAGTGATTTGAGCAAATGTGGTGAACATGCATGATAGATTTTGACAAGGCTGTTTATCGTTGTACATACACTTCCGAACATAATGTGATTTGCCACNTATTCATCTTTTCACTTGAAATGCCAGCAATCTCTAGTACAATAGAAGAACAATCACCCAATATTTTTGGTATTTTCTCGACCTCTATACACTTCTCGATTCCCTCAAGAAGTGCCCGGGCTTCCTACAACTATGACAAATGGCTCTATTCCTTCCTGCCATATCACCTAACAGATGGGAACACTGATTTGAGCAATCAATTACAATGAATAATGATGTAGCAATGGAATACCTCATAATCATATACTAAATGGATGCAACCAATCATTCAGGGTCACAAGAATATAACAGTGTACATATTAAGCTAACTATTTGGATTGCATTTCACATTTAACTGGCTTCTCTAATCAACATATGCCCATTAACTTTCAGAAGCAAGCAGCCCCCTTCCCACTTAATGATAGAAAATCGGGTCTTTTTTTTTTAATGAAGCAAGCAACCTTCTACATTTTGCCTCGATGATTGTATAGCAAAACTCAGGTAAACCCAACATACGGTGCATCCCCAACATATAACATAACAAAATGTCCATATACAAGCTCAAACAAATTGAGGACAAATTCTGATTTATATTTGAAATTAAAAGATATATGAAAAATGCAATCCCTAGATTTAAAATCAAAATTATATTGCTTTATTTTATCTTACCTGACACAAGAAGTTACACGGTGGTATACAAAAGTCAGGGAAGGGAGAAAAGAGTCCGTTTGTCTGTATGGCGACGGCCGAAAATGGCGACGGGTTCGACGGTGGTTCCGATGCCTGCTTCGCTAAAATTAAAAATGATTGGATGGAGACGATCTCTCATTCTCTTGCTGGAAAGGATGAAGACAACGTAGTGATTGGTCGATAGTCGAAGGTGGTGACTAGTTTGGTGGAGAGGATTTGAGGGTTTCACCATGTTTCGAGCTTTTGCTTTTTACCTGATGACGAGTTCGATTTAGTGTGAAATAAACGCGTTTTGCCCCTTTTTGTTTGTTTGTTTTTTGAGCTTTGCTAGGGGTACACGGCCCCACCGGCCCCCCTCACATTAGGGGGGCCACGATTATTTTATTAATCATGAGTCCTCCTCATGTGAGGGGATTGTAACTCCCGTGTACAAATAGTTTTTTTTTTGAACATTTTTCAATCGAGATTGTAATCCTAATTGTCATCCATAATGTACGAGTAGCCAGATTGAAATTTTTTTTACTGATATACAAACAAGCTTATGCACGAACAAAGGCAGTGGAAAGTAATTATTATTAATAATCATTCTCTTTGACTTGTGGCAGTGGAAAAACAATTCTCTTTGAGCACGGCTACTTACGTGACATGCCAGAATTGAGTGCGGCTACAAATTAACGGAATTGAGTGTGCTAACAGTGATTATATTCAAGTGTCACCAAATTAACGTGTTATAAATTAAAGAGAAAAGAAAAAATAAATAAATAGAATTGTGAGAACCAACATCTCATATTTATAAAAAATAATTAGGAATATTAGATTTATAGGGGCATAATTGTCATTCACTAATAATCATATTATTTACAACTTGACCTTAATTTATTTAATTTTCTATTTAATTAATATCACATAATTTTTGGAATGATATTATATACATAATATAAAAAATCTATTTATGACCTAATTTTAAAAAATAAAAAATTCTAGTTTGTCCAAATTGAAATTGTATCTTTAAATATATATATGCATTTTTTTTCTTAATTATTTTATTGTGTAAAACATTTATAATGTTTTTTAATGGTACGAAATAATTCAATAACTCTAAGTGACATATCATTTTAATTTTCTATATTTGTAATATTATTATCATACTAGTATTTATAATATGTAGTGTGATTCAACAATCACTTCCATATTCCGCCCCTCATCTCTGCTCGTTTCTCTACATGCCACTGTTAGTGATCGTAAAGATTTGTTTGACAACTTTGCAAAAATAAGTTTCTTATTTTCTCCAAAACCTTCAAATAACTTGAGTTGCAAGTTGAACTTTCAGGACTACTAAAGCTTTCAACTGAGACTCGTAGAGCTCTTATTCTGGGTCATATTCAATCTCTAGTACTCATAGACCTCTCATTTTCTTTTCGAAACAAACTTTACACCCCAGATAGTCATACTAAATATCATCACTACCAAATCCATCCAGCACGCTTCTCCCTCAGTATTTGTGCTCTCAGCAACAGCCCTAAATCTAAAGGGTACATCCCTATATAATGGATGACCAACAACAGTAACCCTTACACCAGCATCATTTCTTGGCTATCATTGCATGAACCAAAAAGAATGAGGTGGTGAGCACCAACATTTAGATTTTCAAATCTTATTCAAGAATTTCTTATTTACAGTCTTGTTGATTTTAGCCATAAGGCTATGGGGAGGTATAATGTCTTTTCTTGGAGTCTGATTTTGTTGGTTGTGGTGGTACTGGGTATAGGGCTTCATGGTTATGTAGCTGTTGAAGCTGTTGGAGATGGGGGGCTTGTGCTTTTTAAAACCTACAACGTGGAAAATATGCACAAATGGAAGTATGATGAAGAAGGTGCTGTGACAACTGGTGGTTCTGGAAAAGGAAATGGTGGTGGTGGAGGAGGCAATGGTGGCAGTGGATATGGCTCGGGGGGTGGTTTTGGAGGTGGTGGTAGTGGATATAGTTCTGGGAGAGGTAGTGGTGGTGGTGGAGGCAATAGATATAGTTCTGAGGGTGGTAGTGGTGGTGGTTTCGGGGAAGGGGGTGGAGGCAGCAATGGTGGTAGTGCTTATGGTTCTGGAGGTGGTAATGGCTGTGAAGGGAATAATGGTGGCTATGGTTCAGGAGGTGGAGGTGGAGGTGGAGGTGGAGGTGGAGGTGGGGATGGTGTTGGTTCTGGTTCTGGTTCAGGTTCAGGACCTTATGGTGGGGGAAGTGACTCCGGCTCTGGCAACATTGGCGGAGGTAGTGGTGGTGAAGGTGGAGGTGGAGGAAACAGGCAAAACAGAGCACACGCCTTTGGTAATGTAGAAGGTAGATCCTTTACAGGCAAACAATCCAAGCACTGGTGATGTTACAGATAGAATGTAATGCTATGATGAAAATAAGGATGATTTTTCTCCAATCTATCAACCCTTAATTTTCTGAAATATCACAAATAAATGAAAAATATTTTTACCACCACCAAGAAAGAAGTAATTTCTGTGTCGAACGCCTCAAAATGAAGAGAAAATTCGACACAAACAACTAGGCATGATATAGTAATAGATGTGACAAATTAGTGCAGACAGTTGATATATACATTTTGCATTTTGCATTATGCATTATGCAATGCAAACCGAAACATCAAGTGAACTTAATAGATATATTAATAGCATCATATCTTACACAGAGAAATTGCTCTGTGGTCTCTGAAATCATGCAATTACTCGAATCTTTCGTTCTTATCCTGAAAAACATTACAAGGGGAGGAAGCTAAGTAAGAAATTTGTTTAGAGAGAAACAAGTATATATACTTTATTGGAATGTCGAGAGAATATAATGAATTGACGATGTATCTTTTCACTTGACAATATAAACATCTAGGATCAGCAACTCTAACTGAATTCATTGCAAATTAGAGTTGAACTAATACAATCTCCAGTGAACGACGAAACAGAAACCACAACCAACCAACCATCCATGAAAGAAAATTAAGTTTAGTTTGCGATAACGAACGCAATTGGTAGACTATAATCTTAAACCATTACCCCTTCATCATCTTCATTGCATAGAAGCAAGAAGTAGAAAATATTAGCCCTCAGGGGTATGGTGCAGTGGTAAAGCAAGATAGTTCTTTACGGAGTGTTAGAGGTTTGAATCTCCGTGACAGCTGTAAGGCAACATTTATGTTGGAAAGCAAATGTCCTATAGAGACAAAGTCATAGTGCCCTATGTCATCCCTCCGAGGATCCCGTCCATAGGTCATAAAGTGCGTCCATAGGGAGGAAAACCACTTTCCAAATGTCTGACCCAAGTGTATATAAGTTGTGACTACATCTAATTTACTCGGGTGGCAAGCCAAGGAGGAATGCCACCCTCCTAAGGATTAGTCAAAAAATATTTGAAACATGGACTAATGGAAGTTTTTCTTCCTTCAATTTCTCACTACAACTCTATGAGAACCCAACCTAAGATGCAACATTTTTTGAGTATCCACCAGCAGAATATCACATAGATAAAAGTTGAAGAGGAAGATGTCATCATAAACAAAGATGTTTCAACTGGAACAAATTTGTCAATAGACCAGAAAACTCTCATTCAAATAGAATGTAAATTGAGTTTTTTTTTTTTCCCACCTATTTCACCCGGAAATGATTATCTATAGTTCTTCCCAAACTCTTTAGATAGATTTTACTCCATCTTATAAATACCTATAAGAGGCTGTCTGCAGCTTGTAGCAATCCAAAATTCAACTCAGCCTGATAGAGAGAAAAACCTTTGATGGAGTAAAGTTACTTTTTGGCGTAATTACAGTTTCACATGAAACAGGACCATGATTAACATGGAGTAGAGAAAAACAATAATGCAGCATGCATGCTTCAGTGCAAGCAAGTAAAATATATGATATAAATTTTTTTTTTTTAAAATTAGATATTATGATATGAACTTAGATGCATTAATTAAAGAGAAGATTGCAAAAAATGTCCACTTTCACATTGTCATTTGCAAAAATGTCCCAAATTTGTTCCATCTGCAAATCTATCCATTTTGCTAAAATTTAGACCAAAATGCCCTTAGTAACAATTTCAAATTCCACCACAAAGACAATTTTTTATATGAATTTAAAAATGTATTGGCAAATAGAATATTGACACATTAGCTATAAGCTTGACACACAAACTATACTAGATGTATGAAAAAGTAGAAATGTCAATCCATGCATTAAATGCTAACATCTCTTAATCTGAAAACCTCATTTTTGACAGATTAAATGTGAAGTGTTGAGATGTTCAGAGATCAAATGTTAAGAAATAGGCGATATCTTACGTGACAATGGAGAAGTGGTGAGTGATGATGAGGGTGAATATAATGACATGCCGGAATTGGAAAATGCTAGCGATGGTGAGAAAGTGGAGAATGCAGTAGGAGAGCTGCTGGTTACACGGCGAGCTCTTAGTGCTCAAATCAAAGTGATGACTTAGAGCAACAAAGGGAGAACATATTTCATACGAGATGTCACGTTAACAATAAGGTATGTAGTATGATTATTGATGGGGGTAGTTGTACTAATGTGACTAGCACTACACTTTTTGAAAAATTGGGATTAACTATGCTTAAACATCATAGGCCTTACAAATTGTAATGGTTGAATAAATGTGAGAAGGTTAAGGTGAATAGGTGAGATGTCACGTTAACAATAAGGTATGTAGTATGATTATTCCAAACAGGCTAGTTTATCGGAGTAATCCTGAGGAGACTAAGGAACTTCAAAAGCAAGTGGAAGAATTGATGAGCAAATGTTATGTGAGGGAGAGTATGAGTCCGTGCCCTGCCAATGCTACTTGTGCCAAAGAAAAATGGAACATATAGGATGTGTATTGACTGCAAGGTCATCAACAATATAACGATAAAGTATCGTAATCATATTCTTAGGTTAGATGATATGTTAGATGAATTACATGAATCATGCATATTTAGTAAAATTGATCTTAAAAGTGGTTATCATCAGATTAGGATGAGGGAGGGAGATGAATGGAGATATCTTAAAATTAAATATGGGTTGTATGAGTGGTTAGTTATGTCATTTAGACTTACT
>CAIGRN010072857.1:0-16590 GCA_903798345.1 Fraxinus anomala
ATCGACTCTATTTGATCTCGAACTTACCCTTAGCCTCACCTCAACATACATCGAACCTTTGATAGCTTGTTGTCTTCCTTGGATTCCATCATTCCCTCACTCTTCGGAATAATTCGATCTCGAATATATACTTACATCAACGACAGCAAGATAAGAGACAACGAAAAATGTAAATTATCACATACCTTGAAGATCCAAATTGTAGCCATTGTTTTCAATTCTTGCAATGATGTGGAATGGTCAATTTCCTCTATGATGAAATCTTGACGTTATTTGCAATCGAACAAGCAATTTTTGCCTAGGAACCCAAACCTAATCACTTGGTTCAAATACTTTACACCTTTTCCTTTTGCTACATTGAGATGTATATAACTCAATCCCCTACTTCCCATCTAAACTACAATTTATAATAATAGTTAAAGGAATTAAACCAAATAAAGTTAACTGATTTAAACCATAAACCATATAAGAATGTGTAGTAGAAGTAATAGAGGATACTAAATTGGTTCCCAACATATTACATAAATTCGAACTAAAATAGTTAAGGACTTCAAGATTGAAATAAAGATCATCATGCCTCAAATCACCAACGATGCACCTCAATTGTCTATCATGCTTAATTAATATCTTGCAACATACTAGAATATCATTAACTAGTAATTCATTTCCTATGAATGCATGTGACAAATGACTCATTACTCTTATAGAAATATTAGATGTATTAATATGTGTAAAAGTACATGCCCCATGTGAAAAAAATATTACTACATGCTAGACCATCATCTAACCTATTTATGGGGTATTGATTCTTTACCATGCCATAGTTGAATGCTTCTCTTCAATGCTCATCAAATTCTCCACTTGCATCGAATCGATTGGATACTCAATGGGTGGTATCCCACTAAATAAGTCTTCATAGCACGAGTTTTTGAGTTCCAGCAATAAAGAAATATCCAAATTGGGGAGGGATTTGTTAGTTCTCACTAAAGCCCTTTCAATCTCACTATTTTTTGCATAGAAACCCACTTTTGATTTTTATTTCCTCTCAATAGACTTTCTTTTCTCTTTTGTGGCTCTGTTATTTTTTCCTCACAATTAGCCACTTCACCATCTTCTCTTCTAATCTCCTCTCGCCTTTCTTTGTTGTTTTTTCTTCCTCACCTCTCAATATCTATTGGTCCTCATAAACTTGTTGTGGTATTAATAGTACAAGAGTAAAAGCTCTCCCATCTTTTACAAATTTGTACATATTCTTGAATCCATCATGTTTCACCTTCCTATCATACTATCGTGGCCTTTCCAACAAAATGTGCCCAACATGCATAGGAATTGCATCACACATCACTTCATCACCATACCTCCCAATTGTGAGATTCACCAAAACTTGCCTACATACCCTAACCTCTCCACATTCATCTAACCACTACAATTTATAAGGTTAAGGTATTTTTTTTTAATCGTGGTCAATCCTAATTTCTCAACAAATGTAGTACTAGTAATATTACTACAACTACCCCATCAATAATCATGCTACATACCTTGTTGTTGATGTGACATCTCGTATAAAATATGTTCTTCCTTTTTTACTCCATATCATCCAATTTATTGTGTATTGCGAGCACACATCACCATAAGTAACTCCCCTCATAGCGGGTACTCTACTCCATCACCATCACTATCACTATCACTATCACTATCACTCACCACTTCTCCATTATCATGCAAAATAATTGCCCTTTTGTTTGGACATTGAGAAGTAATGTGTCATAATCCCAAACACCTAAATCATTTGATATCCCAAATCCTAGAAGGTTGGGAATCCGTTTTGGGTGTAATTTTACTAGCAACTTCCTCCTTTCCCTTTGGTGGTTCGGTCTTACTATTCGAAATAGTCCCATTACCTCTATTATCGCCCCACTACGATTTTCAAGAGAAGTTAGAACCTGAGATATCTAGCTGTTCTCTTCTTCTTCAACTATCTCTTGTCCTTCATTGCTACATGTAGCATGTCTTTCAACTCCACATAATGTTATACTTCTACTACATTAGCTACCTCCCTATTCAAATCATTCAAAAATCGTGCCATGGTGGCTTCTCGATCCTATTCAACATTCACTCTAATCAAGAAAATCTCTATCTCCTTGTGATAATCCTCCACACTCTTAGATCCTTGATAAATGCTTTGTAATTTTTGATAAAGATCTCGATAGGAATGATTATGAACAAACCTCTTCTTCATGATAGCCTTCAATTCTCCCAATGTTTTAATAGGCTTCTCATGATTCCTCCTCCTAGATGTTGCTATTTGATCTCACCAAATAATAGCATAATCAGTAAATTCAACGATAGCAAGTTTTATCTTTTTCTCGTCCGAGTAGTCATGACAATCAAATATAAGCTCTATCTTCTTTTCTCATTCCAAATATGCATCTGTGTCACTTCTTCCTTTGAATGAAGGAATTGTTATTTTAATATTGCCCATATTTCTATCAACTCTATCTCCAAATAATTTCTATGCCTCCTATCATACCTATCTCCTCTATTCTGCATCCTTCCTATTTCAGCCTCCACCAAAACATCATCATCAATCCCACTACTCGCTTCATTTTCACCACAATATCCACTCTACGATCTCGCCTACCTTAATTTCTTGTGTTAGAAAATTCTCTAGGTCTTGCCTCTCCATCCACGCCTCTTGCATATCCATTCTATCTCCTATTTTACCAAACAACCTTTCAAAACATCGTATCTTCTCCTCTGTCATGATGTCTCGACTATGTTTTCCGTTTGAAGTAGAATAGTCTCTATCAGACATCCTAAATCTAGAATAATATTTGCCTCACGTGTGTACACTCATATATCACTCAATTTGACTTTTTCCCTCTATTTTCTCACCACTCTGCCTTTTTTTCACTCAATACTTCCTTGCAAGTGTTTAAAAAAGTTAATTCGATCTCAATCAAAATTCAACCATTGCGGAGTTCAAACAAAGAATTGAATAAGGAAAATAACTCTATAATGATTCAAGAATTAGAGATTTGAACTTTGAATGGAAACATCAAGGATAAATTTAAGTAAGTGTTTCTTGAATTTGGACTGGACACTTTTTCTTTAACTAAATGCGCGAGAATTTAACAAAGTGCCCAAAAAAATTGAAAATGAATTGACAGAAACTAATACTTTAATGAATTGCAATAAATGAAACTCAAGTGTTAGATGAGAAAACTTTAATGAAAAAGATGATTTGAAAAAGTTGATTCAATCAATAAAAATTTTTCAAAGTAAATGTTTAATGAATTAAATAAGATGTAAACTCAAAGAGTTTTGCTTAAATATTCCTATTTTAATGCTATTAAAGAATGATCTAAAGAATAAAAAGAGTGAGGATAACTATAGAGTTCAAAATGCAAAATTTTCTAACAAATCGAAAGGGTGTGGGTAGATCGCCTCATGTCCGAAAGACCAGTCTATAACCGTTTAAAAATAGTATTTTTTTAATAAAAAATATTTAAAAGTAAGTTTTAAATTAATTTTTAATGTATTTGTGAATTGTTCTCATAATTATTGGTTTACCTTTTTTTGCAAAATAATAAAGGAAAACATCGACAGAAATAACACTAAATTGGACATATAAAGGTTTTTCACACTAAATAGATTTTGTTTTAGCACAATGGCACATTTTTCTATTTTACTAGCATTCTTCTCTCTTGCCCCCCCCCCCCCCCCCCCACCACCACCAAAATTACAGGGGCAATAATTGTCATTTTAATAGTGGACCTACAGATTGTTATGTTGATTAATGAGAGTCCACAAAAGTGTTAAAAAGCATTAATTGTAACTTTCATTGTGATTTGCTTCAAAATTTCAATAATGAAAGCTACATAGTTCATTCTTGAAAAGGGTTTAGCACCTCAAGTTTTATAGAAAGGACATGACCTAATAAGTGTGGAATTGAAATACTCACGCGTTGTTCCTCTCATCCAACGAACGATACAAAACAACACAATAATTTGTAAATGTTAGATGAACATTCACGTACAATACTACAGTAAGGGAATTCGAAGTTGCATTTTATAAAAATGAACGTCAAGATTCTTCTCTCTCAATTTTTTTGCTCATAATTCTCCAAAAGGTGATTTCAATAAGATTACTATTTAACTTCGATATACTCTTTATTTATGCATTAAAATTAAATTATCCCCCATCCTCAACCAATAAGGCACAATTATGAAAATTTGAATGACATGCATACTCTTTACATCCACATTCATAATTCCATTATAAAATTAAAACAAAGTGAAAAATTAAGCCAAAAGCCAGAATTTTTTGTGACTTTTAGTAGTAATCAAATATCCTCCATATTTCTTGTTCTTCCTTCTCACTGCAATTGTCATGCAATTAGCATTTTGAATGCAGTAATCCACGACCCTGTTATTCTTTATCGACCAAAATCTCTGTAATCTCCAAATTATTGAGCGTTTTCGCTGTCCCAAAACCAGTAGTGAAACCCGTCTATGCTTAGCTTCTTCGACTATTATTTTTCCCTTTTCCTTGCCTTCTCGAATCACCATCTCCACGTGCACCTAATTCATCATAGAACAAATTAAATCAAAAGGATAAGACTTGGTTTTTTTTAACTGAAAAATAATTTACGTAAAAGATTAATTTGAAAAGACTGTCATACAAAATTTTTATAAAAATCTAAGTTGTTTTTATGGTCGTCTTATACTAAAACGCAACATAGCTCCAGGAACTTTTTATTGAAAGAAATAAAATAAAATAAATATTAAGTCGATATATATTTTTCAAAGAATGAAGAAGATAATTTACTCACCTCAGGTCTTCTTAATTGACATATATTTTTCATAGAATGAAGAAGTTCATATGCCTTTTGATTAACGTCTCCATCATAATTTTCATCTGTAAAACAAAAATTTCATCATGCATATAAAATTTCATCATAAAATTAATAAATTTGCTGTCATGATCTCCAAACTGCCCCTCGATCGGACCACTTGGTCGGTCTCCGAGGGGTAATTTGGGAACTGTGACTAAAATTTCCCGACGTTTTTCCTGATCGAGAAAATATTGCAAAAAAATAAATTACCCTTTTTGGTAACATGCAAGAGAATAATTGTATCCTTTGCTTGAACAGTATGAAAGAGTGCCCATTCTAGAGCATTTATAGCTTCCGGGCTCGAATCGACCACGACAATCACTCTATTTCCACATTCAAATTCCGAATTCGAGAAATAATTATTGAAATTCAATTCATTAACTTCACTAGAAGCATCGGAGTTCTCTCGACTCTCGATAAAACTTGCGCTCTTCTTATACATCACAGATGGCGAACGGACACGAACACGGATCGCAGCTCCACTCATGCACAATCCTGGCATTCTTGTATTGATTTCAGCCAACAATCTCGATGAATTTTTGTGTCTATGAACTGGTGGGTTTTTGGGAGAGAAGAAATTTATAGTGTGCGGTTTGTGGAGGACATGTACTGGATTTGTCTTCTATTTTCAATAATGTTTCATTAGACATTTGATAAGATCATGGGTATCATTTTCTTCGTTTTTTTTGTCTTTATTCTATATTTTTCTAATGTGGGGTTTCTTGAACGTGACTACCATAACCCTAAATGACTTGTATTTAGACTGGTTGTTGGATTAAATATTGTCATACTAGAGTAAACTAAGTTAACTTAGTCGAGTTTACCAAGCCATTGTTTGACAATCATTATTTAAGTAAAATTGAGTTTTTGAATAGTAATTTTCTGGAGAATGTATAGTTAAAAAGTATGGAAAAGCGTTGGGATTACGTGCCTATTTTTTATTATGTAAATGTGCAGTTCAAAATGAGTAGATAGAAATTTTTTTTTTAAATAATGATTGTAATAGAGACTAAAGATGCCAACTGGTAGATATTATAATATTATATATCAAACCTTAACTGCATAGGCGTCGGCAGACAAAACTGTGTAAAGCATTAAATGTTTCATTGAGAAATGTCACAATCTAGTTGACAGGTAGAATTCCATGATTCCACTTCATGACTTGCACGTATACATCTATTTTGTAGAAATTTGTTACATCCTCTTGTAGTTTTGTGTTCCCAATTTTGTTGGAGAGAAGGATAGCATTAGCCATAGGTAGCAATAGGTCCCTATACTTATTTAGTATGCACAAATAGGGATGTAAGTATGGTTCGTCCGTTTGGACGACTCGTAACTCGGTGGGATTGAGTCGAGGTTCGGGCCGAGCCCCATTTTGGGGCGTCGATTCGAGCCCGAGTTAGCCCGTGGCTCGTCACCTACCCGTGTCACGGGCTATTTTTAGCCCATGACGAGCTGGCTTGAGTCTTAAAAAAAACAAAAAAATACAACTGCCTGGCAGGCAGCTGACAGTTGCCTGGAACGCAGTAGCTGTCATCGGTCACAGCTGCCTGTGTAAATGCATGTATTTGTTTTTTATTTTTTTTAAATTTTTTTAAAAGTTTTTTAAATTTTAGATGTATTTTTTATACTTTAATATTTAGTTATTATTTATAATACGTATAAATTGCACAAATTTTAAATTCATTAAATTTATTTTTAGATTTATAATGAATTAAAAAAAAATAAAAAATCGAGCTACTCAGCTCCCTAAGGTTCTAGTCGAAAGTTCTGATCGAACCTAAATTTTCTAGTCGAACTTTTGCTCGGCTCGGGTAAAACAAAGCCTAAACCATTTTTCCTCAAACCGAGCCTGAGTTTCGAGTTTCGACTCATTGACACCCCTATGCACAAAAAAATGACTGTCTAGAATATTCGTCTTCTTACTTAAAAAGTTTGTGAAACATCTTTTATCTATTTTGAAATAATCTTTACGTTGAAGTGTTGTTTTTATAGTTGGTCGGGACAAAAACTCATAACTCCAACTTTAAACATTCATTTCTTTTTCAAAATCATTTAGTTATTCGTAATGAATGAGGAATGTAGGAGCAATTTTGTATAAGATTTGTTCTTGCAGAAACCATGTATATAAACCTCATTTGTCTCAAACTCATTTCAACTATATATTTCATAAGCTCCAGAATTTTATCAACTTTTTAGCCATACATTTTATCAGCTTCTATCAAAATCTACTAAAAAATTATTTTTATCAAAACAAAATAAGGGCTAAATAAAGTGAAACTCATGGTTAACCCTATTTGACGGCCATTCTTTTGCATTTTTTGGGAAGAAAGAGTTTTGGAGTAGTAATATTTTGAAGAATGTGTGCTTAAAAAGTAGAAAAAAAAAATTTAAGTTTACGTGAAAAATATTTTATTGTGAAAATGTGGAGTGAAAAATGAGTATGAGAAAATTTTTCTTTTTTGAAAGAATGGTTACCAAGCAGGGTATCAATGAATTTTCATGGTGCCATAAGATAAAAGTTTCAGCAATTGTTTTAGAGTTGAACGTGTTTTTCTTCTTAAAGAATACAACCTCAATAGCACTCTTGAACTAAATTGTGATGTTAATTTCACTAACGGCCATTGAAGTATTTATCTTACTCATATGGTGACTAAAGTTAATAATAGTCACCGATGGTGACTTGATTTCACTATTGCTCACTCATATTTACGTTACTTTTAGGGGAAATTCCATCGAGGTCTCTTTAACTTTTATGAAATGTGCTAACTTTCTATTAACATAACACAAACTAGGACCTTGAAGTGAAGAGTAAATCTTGCTAAACAAACGTCAGATTGGCATGTACAATGCACGAGTCTAACTTTGTAAACGTCAAACAAATCGATACTTAATTTTAATTAAAACAAGTAAAGTAGATAGATAAAATTTTAAAACAAAGAAAACTCTTTGCCTTCCCCAATATCCACACTACAATGATAACTACACAAGGAAATTAACGTATTTGTGATATGTTTGGGAGGGCAATGATTGTCCATTATTTTTTGTGAGACTTATAAACTCTATTTGATAAGTATGTTTTTATTTTGTTTTATTCTAACCTATAAACAAGAGTATATTATTATTTAGCAAAAGAATATAAGTCAAGTGCCATTTAATGCCTATTTAACATTTAATTAGATAGATTCCAACTACAATGACCTCTCTATTATATTAATGAAAAGTTGAGGAATGTGATGTCAAGACTTGAAGGTTAAGAAGATATTTGCAAAAAAATTGTTACAATTTTCCCTTACTTTTACTAGTCGATTGACCATCAGTAAAATCGTTATTTACTTTAATGACAATATGAATAAGAAACATACTTTAATGATAATTTTAAAATTTCAAGTATATTTCAGTGACCATTAGTAAAATTAACGAGTCTTGTAACCAAACTCGATGAAAAAAATATTATAGAATTGAGGCAAAATAACTTAATGAATATGAACGGAAGAAGGAGAACATTATCATTAAAAATGCAACATCAAATGCACTATATAGGTTTGAACGTGTTATTTGTCAAAAAGTTGTAGCCTTTCGAAAGGTAATAATGTTTTGTTTTAAGTTCAAAGATAAAATCATTAGGTGAAACGTTTTTCTACTGACATGTAGAGCTATTAAACGAATTTAAATTTCAATATATTTGGTTATTTTTATGAAAAATGATAGATTGTCAGAATGACTAAAGAGTCACGCGTCTAAACGTATAGTATTGTATGAATGATATATTTGGCTATTTTTATTTTGGTCATTTCTAAGAAATTGTAAATATAATACGATAATAATGAAGTTCATAAAATATTAGTCAAATTTTATGAAACATTTGTCTTTTGTTTAAATGTATCAATATATCAATTTATTATTTTATAGAATTTATTATTTTTAGACGAGGAAGTTTAATATAAAATTTTGACTCAAAATGAAAAATTAAATTACATTACATATTAACTATTATAGAAATTTCACTAGGATACATCTATTATAATATAGAGAGACAAAAAAAGGGACAACCGATAGATGGTTCTAATGGAATCCAATCAAGGGGCCCCTCACAAAAGTTGGTATGGCTAGATCCACGCCATGATTGACGCAGCTTAATTGATAATGAATCACTTCAAAATGTATAGATCGTCGTCATAAAAAATAACAATATTAGTAGATAGGTAGGATAGTTCGACCCTAAGAGTTGAAAGACAGTTTGAGTCTTAACTCAATTGAGATTTTAATTTTTTTTTTCCTAAATTTAGGTGTTCTCAATCTAGATTTTAATAATCTAGGTGTCTCCAATTCAAATTTTAATGAAATTCAATGAAATCTTTTAAAATTTAGGTATCCTCATTAGTTAGTGAATTTATAAAAATTCCATCAATAGAGGGATTTAAATTTTTTTTTGATAGATTTCAAGTTTAAAAATACATATAATCATATCTTTTGAAATTTTAAGATATTTGATGAGATTCTTATGAATTTGTGAAAATTGATCCAAATCTAAAAAATTCATTAGAATTTATAATATTTTAAAATCTATCAAAATTTTAGTTGAAGACACCTCGTTAGACTATTTTAAACCCACAATAAATTTAAATTAGACCCGATAACAGGTGTAGTGGGTCGGCTCGACCCACCCATTTTGACTTCCCAGTAGGAATATTTTTACGAAGATTTTCTTTTCCTATCGTTACCATTAGTTTCCTCAACCAAATCAATGTTTATGAATCGATGGTTCATTATTTAAAAGCAAGGTCCTAAGTACATGTTTGAGCTCCATTATTAATTTTTTTTACTTATTTTAAATTACATATTCTTCCAATAAAATAGTTTTACACGTAATCTCAAAACTTTTACCTACTTTTTAATCACACATTCTCTAAAAAATTTATTATTAAAAAATCTTTTTTCTCTAAAAATGAGACTCAAAGTGGGGTTAAAAGGCGTAAGGTCTAGAGAACAAGTCTCAAACTCTACGAACCTAGACATAATAGGACTTGTCCTATTTAAAATATTATTTTAATTATTGACATACCTTGAAAATTTAAGAACTTCGTATGTATTTTCAACGAAATTATAATTCTCAAAATTATAAATATTTAATAATGTTTGATTCGTGGGCAGCAAAAAAGTTATCTTTGTAGACTGAATTTGGTTAGGTTGGATTTTTCATTTTTGTTGTATTTATTTTATTTTTAAATTCTAGCTAAAAAGAGAAATGAGCAGAAGGAGAGCTCTGAAAAGTTATTGTGCCTTTTAATATAGAAAGCCGCACTAGGGCATTTTCAAGAGACTCAATATTTTTAAAAAACACATTCTTTTATTTGGAGAGTATTTATAAATTTAGATAGTTAAAATTTTGAAATATTCCAATAAACTCTTTATATTTAACATTTAATTTTACTACTCTCAAAAAATATTTATTATTTTTCTTATCTTTTATTTTAACTAACTTTTCTTTAGATTATTTTATTGCTTTTTTACATTGAAAATTGAAACTTTTTGAATGCATTTAATTATAAAGAGTGAGTTTGACATGTTGACTCTTTAAAATAGATAACATTTCATGTTTAAAGAGTCTCTTGAAGATAATTTTAAATGTTGACTCTTTAAAATAGAGAATTTCTCATGTTTAAATAGTTTCTTGGAGATACTCTAATACTACCAAGTTAGGTTTGGAGAGAGATGGGACCGATTATTTTGACCTCAAAATTTAGTAGGAACAAGTGGCTCAGATATTTTGGATACGTCTTGTCCACGTGTTAAGTTCTTACACTTGAGCAAACATTAGGTGCACGTGGCCATTTTCAACTATAAGTGAGGTAGAGTGGGCACTTTGATGTTCAAGTAAGAAAACAATAAAAAATATTATTTGGTGGTGGAATGGATTGTGAATGAGTGCAAAAATATATGGATCCGGGTTGAAGAGAATGTACTAAGAAATTTTACCGTTGAAGTGTAAAAATTGCATTACCTTTGAAAAATATCAAGTGTTAACTTATATATTAGAATGGAAGAGATTACACTTGTTTGATGTATGACACATGTCATCATCTTAACGATCCATAGGTTAACAACAATAAGTGTCAATCCCCAACTTCTTAGATTTGAGGTGGCTTTAAATGAACTCAAAAGTGGTCATCCTAGATTGTCATCTAAAACCTAGATTGAAAGTTGACTCAAAGGTGTCTGTCATAGCACTGTATATGCCCTATAGATAACATTTCATTAGTTAGTAAATCCTGTCTCTCATAATGATTTTCGTCCAACAATTGTTAGCGTGCTATAAAATAAGGGACAAATATTTAGTCATAATTTTGTATATTTATTTATTTATTGCTTATACAAAAATACGAATGACAAATAAGTCTTTATTCTTAAAGGAAATTGTCATCAAGAATAAAGTGTGCTAATTAATGAGATGATGGGGATAAGATTACGATGAATAAAAAGTAGGGAACATAAGTATAACAGAGTACAAGTTATATACCTTTCGTACAATTGAAATGCAGTCCTCTTCAAAGAAACTATGGTAAGAATAAACTTAGCCTTTAATAACTATATACACACACTTCATAGCCTATATATGGTTGATTAACCATATAGTACATACCCTTTCACAAATAATTAATAACTGTTGACATCAAAAAATATTGCCAACAGATATCGGGTCCACTCGTGCGTGTGCAAGCTAAATTCAATACGTTAAGATAGATCAACAGTCAAGATCACTCCAAAATTGGACGTGGGAGAAGCTCAACGACACGAGAAGTTTTCATTCGGGTTTCGACAAGATATCTAAAACATGATTGTATAATAGTAACCGATCAGTATGAGTGTAGATTAGAGAATGAAATAAGTTATTACAAGTGTTTAAAGTTGCATTAGTCTTCAATTGTTACATGGTAGGGGTACTTATAGTGTCACAAATGTAATTGTGACCCTTAGATGAAATTACACGTGACCTCATTTCCTCGGCCAAAGCATCAGACCCTAGCCACCAAGTTGACATTCCTAGCTTGTCAAAGTATTTAATGTTCTTATATCCAATTGATAAGACAAGACACAAATACACTTTTTATAGAAGTCACATCAATCATTCAAATAAGATTTCTATAATAAAATCAGAATCTTTGCATGTGGACTGTCACTAGTTGGGGTAGAGCCTTAGAAAAATGATGGGCCTCGAAAGGTACCATTTTGGACCTTGTCTTCCATGGCGATAGTTCGACAGGAGTGTGGCACATGGCAGATGCTAGTAACAAGTCATAACAATCCTTAAAATTATTTATATTATGCGTGGACTTTGAATGGCTAGAGAAATACTCTCGTTAAAATCCTTAAATTTTTTGACTCATATATGTAGTCCCCCAGGTCTAGGCATAGATATTTATATTGTGCGTGGAATTAATAGTTTGATTTAGAATTGACTAGCCTCGGGACCGCCGAGGTTTCTTTACGAAATGCCGATGCTCATTTAATCTGAATTCATTTTTGGAGCGGAGGCAATGAAACGTTGAAATGACGAGGCTCATTTACTTTGAAGATAGCTGAATTTCTTTTTGGAGCAGAGGCAGTGAAAAGCTAAAATGCCAAGGCTCATTTACTTTGAAGATAGCTGAATTTCTTTTATAGCCAAGGCATTGAAACGCTGAAATGTTGATGCTCATTTACTTTGATTACCCTTGATATCGGCGCCACTGATTTGACAGTTTTACATGTTACCAAGATATGGTAGCTTAAGTGGTACAACTTTCGATACACGTACGACCGTCACAGTAAATGCGTAATGATGGCTAATGATGGCCGCGTATTTTTATGACAAGCAGTAAAGCGCCGAGGCTAGTACGTGGTTTTCATGTATTGATTTGAGGCGTTGGTGAGATAAACTTTTCGAATTCTACGGCTCGGATTTGTTATAGGATCGGACGCTTAAGATCCATTCGACCTCGATCTAATGACCAAGATTGATTCATGCTTCGTATAAAAACCAAAAGCTATGCCATTTTAGAGTTTTACCTTTGCGAAAAATCACTCAAACTCTCTTAAGTGCTTTAATCTTCAAAAAAATTTCGGCGTCTCCTTGTTCTCCGGCGAGCATTCTTAGGTCCCACTTCTTCCTAGGCAACTTCTTCGTGAAAATACAATTCGGCAACCTTTCATTAATTTCAGTTCCTTCATCATTGTCTTCTATTTTTAATGGATTTTGAGGCGTCATTGGCCATTACGGTGGCTAGGTTTAGGGAGGAGTCAGTGTCCGGGGGATCGGGAGACTGGTATAGCATGATCGAGGAGCCTATAGATTATGAGGCGGATTGGGGGCTGTAAAAATCCCATCTTCCATAGCTTCTTCCAAATTAGCTGAACTTAGGAAAACGTATTGCATTCCCCACTATGTAGAAATGTTAGTTCCTGAGGCCCACGAACGAGCCTGCTTTTCGAGGCCGGGCTGTGTGGCCTTTCGTGAATTCTTGCTTAAAGCAGAAGTGCGTCTGCCTCTGCATGTCTTCCAATCCATTTTTCAGGCTCGGGTCACTGGGAATGATGATTCCAAGGGGTGGTACTACATCACTCCTTGGAGGGCTTATGCTCCCTTCGTAGTAAGGCTTCCTTTTCCATCAAGGGATGGAAGGAGTCCTGGTTCTGGGTCAGGGGTAGGTGGCAGTTGGTTGAGGGGGATATTGTCCCAGCCTGTACTGTACCAACCTAGTACTACGAAGCCCGTGAGTGCATTGCCCTTCAGTTTGTAATTTATGTCCGACCTCATCGTATTAATCATTTTTCTTTATGTTTGCAGATTTCGGTTCGTGTTGCAAACTTTATGAGGCTGAGTGTGACATCATTGAAGATATTTACAAATGATCTTCGAAGCAAAAAAGCTTTGCCCACTTGATTGATCGAAGCTACTACTTCCTTGACTTTGGATTGATGGCTTTCAAGGGTAAGAGGCCCCTTTACGTCTGTTAAGTTCATATTCATTTTTTCAATTTCTAACTTTTTTCCTTCCCATTTCCAGACAAATTCGCCAAGAAAAAGTACCTAGTACTTGATATGGCCACTATCCTTAAGGCCACTGCCATCACTGGCACGAAGGCTTTGAAGCCCTTCGCTCCGATCGAGGCTGGAACGCCTCAACAAAGGAAAAGTTGAGAAGGAAGCAGAGGATCAGGCTCCTAATAAGGCTCAGGTGGCCTCTGACCGAAGGAAAGGAAAAGTGGAGGATCCTCAGAAAAAAGAGAAAATTGGTGCACACAAGCAGGGACTCTGCAAATTTTAGGACTTCTGTGTCCCACCCCAAAAATGGGGGTCTTCAGTAGCCAAAGCTTATGGAATCTTCAATAAAAACTGCTAAAGTGGAGCATGCTCGGACGGCCAATGAAGAAGCAAAGAAGGGAACTTTTTTAGCTTCTGAGGCTCCTAAGAAGAGCTAAACGGAGAGGACCCCGGGGAAGTCTGGGAACTTTCTTGCTGGGAGGGACGATCAGATCGCCTCGGCCGTCCTGGAGATACTACCAGCTGAAGTCTGAGGTGCCACAGAAAATTTTAATAAATTTTGGACTGAGAGATGGCAGAACTATGTGTCCACCTGTGATGCGGTAGACCTCACTACCACATTAGTGAGCCAAAGTACAAGGGCCTTTAGAGTTGCCCTAGAATGTCAGGAAGTGTTATCTGACATTCAACGGAGGAACATGGCCTCATACGAAAAGTTGAATGCTGCCGAGGCCGAGGTGCAGAGGGAGAAAGCAGAGGCTGATGAACTGAGGGTCCAAAAAATAGAAAGTGAGGCCAAGTTAGCTTCTGCCTTGGCTGAAATCGAGGCTCTTAAGAAGGAGGTGCATGAGTCTCAATGTGAGGTGGCTGAAAGTTGAGACTTCAAACAGCCATCAGAAGCTAACTGCCGAGGCTCTAGAGAAGGCCAATCTCCAACTTGCTGATTTCAGAGATACGAACCAGTTCATGGATGGCCAAGTTATATACTTTGCGGATGAGGCCAGACGAGCTGAAGCTAAGGCTCGACGTACTGGGGAAGAAGCAGTCAAAAATTATATTGCCAACTTTCACTTGACCGATGAGTATCAACGTTTTGCTCTTTATTGGAGGAGGTTCACCTACAATGAAGTGGTGGGTAGGGTTGATGAGCTCTACCCTGAACTGAATGCTTCAGAATTGAAGGTAGAATTCATTGAAGAAGAGGTCCCTTAGACCCCAGTGGAAGAAGCTGTTGAAGAAGTTCCCGTAATAGGGACTCTGGAAGAAGTGGCGACTGATGCTTCTGCTACTGAGGCAGAAGCTCCTCCACCTCCCCAGTAGTAGTTTAGGCTTTAGTGAAAATTTGTAATACCCTTGGGCCTCCTAAGTACTCGCTTTTCGCTTAAATTAATGAAGTTTCTGTACACTATTCCATTTACTATTTTGTCATTTCTCTTTGATGTAAATGAGCTTCTTTAGTGTATTAACTATAATGAACAACTTTGACAAACTAAAGTCTGGACCTCGTACTGAACCGAGCTTAAATAACTGAACTAAAACTGGACTGAACTCAAATTGATAAACTTATAGTTAATTATTTAAGCTCTGAGCCTTTACTTTGAATGAACGTATTAATGCTCAATCTGGCTGGATTTTGGACTTTAAATAAACTGGCATAGTCAAATAACTCTGAAACTTTAAACTAACATGGGGCTTTTCCCTCGACGTTTTATCTCGTCAAAGGGAGGCATGTGATGTACGCCTTGGAGTTCAAACGAGGTGGTCTCTTTTGGGACTGTATCATCTCTTCTGAGGTGCCTATGCTTCCTTGCATGGGGGTGGTTCATCCATACAAAGGCTTCTCCCTTGATGTTAGCCTCGTCGAAGGGAGTTATGTGATGTACGCCTCGAAGTTCAAACGAGGTGGTCCTTTTTGGGACTGTATCATCTCTTTCGAGACGCCGACGCTTTTTTGCATGGAGGATGGTTTATCTATGCAAAGGCTTGTCCCTTGACGTTCAGCCTCATCGAGAGGAGGCCTGTGATGTACGCTTCGGAGTTCAAATGAGGTGGTCCCTTTTGGGATTGTATCCTCTCTTCTGAGGTGCCCACATTTTCTTACATGGGGGATGGTTCATCCATGCAAAGGCTTCTTTCTTGACGTTCAGCCTCATCCAAGGGAGGCATGTGATGTATGCCTCGGAGTTCAAATGAGGTAGTCCCTTTTAGAACTGTATCCTCTCTTCCGAGGCACCCACGCTTCCTTGCATGGAGGATGGTTCATCTATGCTCCTTCATCCAAAGGCTTCTCCCTTAACGTTCAGTCTCATCGAAGGGAGTCATGTGATGTACGACTTAGAATTCAAACGATGTGGTCCTTTTTGGGATTGTATCCTCTCATCCGACGCTCTACGCTTGACAACTGTCTTGAAACAAAGGTTTTATTTATTTGCAAAGGTTGGGGAAAACTTCCAAAAATGAGTTACATTCATTGGTAATATATTCGTAGATGCTCGACATTCCATGGATGAGGTTGAACCTGTTAGCCCAAGAATAACTAACCAAGAGGAGGGATGGTGAATTAGTTTTTAAAACTTTTTCGAATAATGAACTAAAATCACGTAAACGAAAAACACGTTGATAAATTAATAACCGTAAGCAAGTTCAAACAAGTAGATCAATCAAATAAT
>CAIGRN010072860.1:0-10492 GCA_903798345.1 Fraxinus anomala
GTAAAAGTTTAGTTATAATTCATGAATCTAAGAGCAAAATAATAAAGAATGAAGATGGGAGGCGTTCTCTCCGTTCTGGACATCTTCCAGGGTTTTTGATTGGAATTAGAAACCAGAAATTTCGTCTCGAAAGTCTTTTATGCGACCACTTAGTATAAAATCATGCGGTCGCATAGAATAAATAAATTTAATGTTCAATCTCTCGGTAATGGTCTATGCGGTCGCACGAAATTAACACTATGCGACCGCATAGTGTTAGCAATTTTCTTTGTCAAATAGCTTTTAGTATTTTGGTCTTATCTGTTCCACTCCCAATATCCGATTGAGTTGATTCAGGATGCGTTGGAAAGATAATGCAAATGGCTACACTTTTCTGTAGATGCTATCTTCGAATTCGATCGTTTTCCATGTCCAAAATTGGTCTCAATATGAGACTGAAAATTGGTACAAAACTTTTCAGCATGAAAGTTGATATGTGATAATGTCTTGGCTATATCGCATCCCTTTGACTCCTTTATTCATCCAATTGTCCTCTTAACACTCTCAAATATTCATCACAAGGTTAGAAACAAGTTTAGAGTATTTGCACTTTAGTCCCTAAACACTTTCTTCCATTTTAATCTCTTTTCACCTATTTCTTCCAAATTACGCCATATCCATATAATTGCCACCTAAATCAAAATATGAACATAATAAGTATATTTTGGCATTGATTAATCATACGAGGATATAAAATAAGGAGGGAAAAATATGCATTTTACATTCCTATCACTTATCCCAATCTATTAAAATGATATACAGACCATTATTGGTTTGCATAGCTGTAGAGCAGATCACACTACTGCAAGTTGCCCTTAGCCTCCATGCATGTTATTCAGCTTGAGAAAGTTAGCTACACACAGAACTTTAAGAGGCAACATAACGATCCCCAATCTAAAACTTACAATCCGGGGTTGAAGAATAATCTAATTCTCATGTTCTAACAATTAAGGATATGCTAAAGAAAGAAACTATCAAAATAGACCACCAAGGTTCCAACGATAGTAGCAACAACAACCTCAAGATAGGAAGCCATCATTAATAGACCTGTTCTTAGTACATCACAACGATTAAGACTAACTTTTAGAAATAATAGGTTTCTATCAAGAATTTGGAATAGCGGGTGGGACAGATAGTAGCCGCATTATCAGGTAAAACTTCAGGGATTTTTCTTAGCAACATAGAGATAAATCTAAAGGACCAGGTCAAAGCCTGATCTATACATAGTGTAGTTCAATTACCAAAAATACACGTGAAACAGCAAGCTACTACTACAGAAAATTTACCTACCATGGATGATGAGTATATGGATCAACTTGATAAAATCAAAGAAGAAAATCTAATAAAATCTTAAGAACATGCACAACTTAAGGGAACCGCCCTTGTCAAAAATTATATACCTCTGATTCTATTCTCGCAGAGACTACAGAAACTAAGCTTGATAAGTAATGCTAAAAAAAAATTGCACCTGAGTGAACTTGAATCAGCTGATCTAACTCCGCACGATCTGGTCTTCAATACCTGAACAATTGCATTGATGTATGTCCTCATCGTCCCTCTAATGCTTAAGTCAGAAAGAGAAAATTTATGTAAGAGATTGTATGCTGGAGTATTAATGAAAAACGTGCCTAAATAATAATGTTAGGTCATGAATTTATAGATGCTAGAAGTTGAGTCCTAAAAGGATTCAACTTTCTTGAGTTAGTCTAAGGTATTCATGTTCTGTTAGAAGTGTACAATTTAGGTTAGGATCGAATTTGTTTAGCTAGGAGTTTATGCTTAAACAAGATTAGTATTCGTAAGAAACACGTGATAAGGTCAAGAAGACAGGCGGGTCAAGGATCATACTCGACCTTAATACCCGATCCGACCTTATTTCTAGCCTAAAATGGGTGGGTAAGATTGAGCCTTATAGCTCGAGTTCGAGTAAGATAATCTCCATACCCATCACAGGCCCCCGTATATCTAGATCGAAGTTGAAAGTCCCAAGTTCGAGCTGCGAGCTGGGATACATAGAGATAAAAAAGGTGTGAGCTAAAATTCCCCGTGGAGGCGATTACTTGCTTGAGGATGACACCCTCAATCTCTCCAACATGAGGAAAATCGAGGGTACGAACCTGAACTCTTTAATATTTCTCCCGTCTCTTTCCGTTCTATGTTCGTGCTAATGCCTTTGTCATTTTTGTAGATTTAGAAATGTCTTTCGATCTGTCAGCCCTCATTGCCAATGTTCGTCACAAGGCCAGGGCCTGAAGCCAAAGGTGCCTGCCTCGCCTAAAGGAAAGAAACGAGCTCGAGAGCCATCATCAAGCAAAGTCCCAAATGGGTCGGGGCAAACATTGTGACCCCAGCCCTTCGCCTCGTCCAACTACTCGTGCCTTCACACCCCGAGGTACTCCAGAGGTCATAGATTTGGAGAATGATAGGCCTCTATCCTAATTGTTGCTGGAAGAACATGATGTCCACTATTCCCGAGCTTGGTGACCAAGTACAAGGAAGAGGTCAATCCCCGATGAGGGTGTGATGGCGCTCGAGCTTATGACTTTGAAGGTAAACGTTTACCTCGAGTCAATAACTTTGTCATTATTACTATTTTTTAGTTCGATCTAGTATTCACTAGCTCAACATTATAGGCTCTGAGCATGGCCTGAGACTGGCCTTGAAGAGTCTGGGATCCTCGGGCAAGAAGGCTGTACTCGAGGCCCAAAATGAAGGGAAAGAGAAGCGCATTCGAGAGCTCGTAGTTGAACGTGATCTTGCTTGAATCGAGATGAGAAAAGTTCGAGACTAGATAGGGATGGCCAAGGATGAGGCCGAAGAAGCTAAGCTCTACCTTATGCATGCCAGGAAAGAGTTCGAGGAAAAGCTTGGAAAAGCTCGTGATTAGGCTATTGATGTTTTCAGAATATCGAAAGAGTATGAGATACTACTCGGGCAATATGGTTCGGGTTCCTATCATTATGGGCTAAAGCTGGGTCGCTCTTTCTTGAGGACCAAACTTCCCGAGGACCTAAAGCCCGTGGTCGAGGAGATCAAGTCGGTTAACGAGCTAGAACGAGCTTGAGCTCTCTGCTTTCAAGGCCGAAGAGGAAGATGATGAAGATTGGGCTGAGACTACTGATCAGGTTGATCATGCCGAAGCTACCAACCTTGACCAATCCCTACCCCGAGCATAGCTAGTACTTTTTTGTTATTTTTATTTTGAAAAAATTGTAAGTACATTTCCCAAACAGGGATTTTTGTTAATGAAGGTTGGTGATTTCATTATTTTGTGCTCCCGTACATAGATAAGCTTGAGCGTTTCATTTGAAAGAGTAAATTGGCTCAAGTTTCATACTTGTCAAATATACTTCCAATTGGGCTCAATTGTTAACGTAAATAAGTTCGGGCTTTACATTTTTCAATAATTTGGGTGGTGGATCTCTGGTTATAATGCCAATTATCTCGAGCTTCTCACTTGCCCAATGTTTTGGATAGTGGTGCTTCAGTGTCAATGCTAATTAGCTCAAGCTTCACACTTGCCCAATATTTTGCGTTGTGGAGCTCAAGTGTCAACGCCAATTAGCTCGAGCTCTACACACTCGAGTGTCAACACCAATTAGCTTGTCATAATTGACTAAGCTTTGACCAAATGAGATCGAGTATTATATGTTATTGCCTCGAGCATGGTATTTGGTCAATTTTTTGGCCAAGCAAGCTCGACTTTTATATTCTTCATATTTCTGGTTGAATGAGATCGAGTCTTATACGTTTGACCAACCCGAACTCGACCTCTTCAATTTTCACTGCGATACAAATTATGTGACTTAGGTCGGGATGACGTGTTCGTGTTTGAGTACCAGCTGCATGTGTTGGGAACGGCCTTGTGCTGGCCATATGCATGGAGTACAACCTTATGCTAGTGTAATATGTTAGCCACATGTGCGGAGCATGACCTTATGCTAGTTCGTTACGTTAGCTGCATGTGCGGAGCACTACCTTATGCTTATTTTGTTAGCTATATGCATGGAGCACGACCTTAGCCTAGTCTATTTTGTTAGTTGCATGCGTAGAACACGACCTTACACTAGTATGTTTTTGTTAGCTGCATGCGTGGAGCATAACCTTACGCTAGTTTATTTTGTTAGCTGTATGCGTGGAGCACGACCTTACGCTAGTTTGTTTGAGACAAATTTGTATTCACGAAGTAAATTTCAAATCTTGGAAAAGTACAAAAGTGCATAGGTTATAACTGTAGACTAAACTATTTTGAGGGCATCCAAGCCTGAACTAAAAAAAATGAAAAGAAAGAGAAACTTCCTAAGTACGCAAAAGAAAATCGATCACTCCAGGTACCTGGTCATTTAACCAGCTACTACTTGCAATAAATTTTCAAGTTTTCAGCGTTCCATGGCCTTGGGAGCGGTCTTCCTGAAGTATCCTTCAAGCTATAAGCACCATCTCTTAATTTCTATATAACTTCGATTGGCCATTCCCACACCGGTCCTAGTTTTTCTGGAGGATGCCCAGCAGCTACTGCTCTCCTTAGGACCAAATCATCGACACTAAACCTTCTTATCTTGACCTTGGCATTGAAGTGTTTTGCTGTTTTGTTCTGATAACTTGTGGCCCTTAATGAGGCTTGTTCTCGTACTTCCTTAAGTGGGTCTAGATGTTCAGTAGTTTGTCCTTCAATGCGAGGCTCGATCATCCTATGTGATGGGATCCCGACTTCAATCGGTATCATGGCCTCTACACCAAATGCTAACATGAATGGGGTTTCGCCAGTGACTGTCTTATGAAAAGTTATGTACGTCCAAAGTATAGCGGGCAGCTCTTCGGGCCAACTTCCTTTGGCATTGCCAATCTTTGTTTGAAGATCTTGTAGTATGAAACAATTTGTTACTTCCATGAAGCCATTGCTCTGAGGGTGCGAGATAGAAGTTAGGCAATGGTCAATCCAGAGGTTGGTGCAAAAGCTTCTGAATTGCGAATTATCAAATTGTCTTTCGTTGTATGTTATCAGTACTTTTGGTATCTCGAACCTACATAGATGGACTTCCGGACGAATGATCTGAGCTTAGGCTCTGAGATGATCGCAAAGGGATAAGCTTCTACCCACTTGGTAAAGTATTCCACCACTACAACAACAAATTTCACTTGACCTGTCACCAAAGGAAAAGGTCCAAGGATGTCCACCTCCCACTGTTCAAAAGGGACAGCACATGGAATTGATGTTAGCTCTTCAGTGTGAGTATGTATCATGTTGTCGAATCTCTGACATTATTAGAGGAGTCTTATTTTGCAAGAGTTTTACTTTGTCCTACCTCAGATGTCTCAAACCCTCTGAGTCTCTCCAAGCCTTGGTGGAGGTTCACGAAGGTATATGTGGGAATCATCAAGGAGCCCGTGTACTAGCCTATAAGCTCATAAGATATGGATATTACTGGTGCTCCAGTCTTGATCCTTCTTACTTCTTGGGTTAGGTGGTAGGCTTCCACTGTTCAAGTACATCCATATATTAGATCCATCCAAGAGGGCTGATGATCAATGTCCATGATGATTGTCTTCTGATTTATGCTAGGTTCGATCACCATCTTGATATGCACCGTTCTGTCCAATCCATCTATCCCCATGAACATAAGCCTAGATAACACATCGGCTTTCACATTTTCAGCTCTAGCAACTTTCTTGGTCTTATAGTTTTTAAATCGTCTCCGAAGGTCGTGTACCTTTAAACAATACAAGCTCATCTTCTTATCTTTTCTCTCAAATGTATCTTCAATCTGGTCAACCACAAGTTGTGAGTCACTGAAAACTTTGACATGCTCAAGCTCAAGGTTGTATGCTAGTTCTAGGGTTAGAATGATGGCTTCATACTCTGCCTCATTATTGGTTACTTCAAATTCAAACCTAAGCGTACACTGGATACAAGCTCATCTTCTTATCTTCAAATTCATACTCTGCCCTAAGAACTTCTCTGAATGCATATTTAGTAGGGTTCAACTTCATCTTGTACCTTCGTAGTGTAGCAAAGANGTAGCAAAGACCTCTTCAAGGTCGGAGATATGACTGTCCAGTTGCTTACTTATAATGACCATATTATCCATGTATGCCTTGAAGTTCTTCCTTATCAAATTGGCAAACACCTTATTGACAAGTCTTTGATATGTAGCTCCTACATTCTTCAAGCCAAATGGCATGATCCGGTAATAGTAAATGGCTGAATCAGCCATAAATGAGGTCTTCTCCTAATCCTCTTCTGACATAAGAATCTAATGATATCTAGAGAATGCATCCAGAAAACTGTATAACTTGTGGCCTAAGGTGCTATCCACATGGTTATCAATTCGATGTAGGGGTAGCTGTCCTTAGGGCATGTTTTGTTTAGATCAGTGAAGTCGATGCACACTCGCCACTTCCCGTTAGCCTTCTTGATAAGAACAATGTTGGCAAGCCAATCAAGATACTGGACTTCTCGAATAAATTTCGCATTGATGAGCTTTGCAATTTCCTCTCGTATGGCTTCTCACCGTTCTAGCACAAACTACCTCCTTCTTTACTTTATCGGCTTTGCATCTGGGTTTATGTTGAGTCTGTGAACTACAACTTTAGGGTCAATTTCAGGCATATCCTCGACATTCCATGCGAAGACGTCGATGTTGTGGGATAGATAACTAGAAGTTGGGCCCTAGTCATAGCATCAAGACCTCGGCCAATGGTAATTCTTCTGTCAGGCTCAAGCTCGATCTCATCCATCTCTTATACCGGGGCAAGCCTCCCACGATGCTTGAGGTCTAGCCTGACCTCAAAAAGTTGTATGACGTCTGATCTTTTAGACACTGGTAATATAACACTGTCTTGCAACTGTCTGACTTCCTCAAACTACTTGGACCTCGTTGTTAGTGGAAAATTTTACCGCTAGGTGAAAAGTTGAAACAATCGTCTTGATCCCGTTTAGCAAGGGCCACCCAAGTATGGCGTTGTAAGCTATATGAGCACGAACTACCTGAAATGTTGTGATTTGTGTGACCTATCTCCCATCAAATCCAAGGGTAAGAGGAAACTCGACAATGCTTTCTAGAATAACGACACCCCCTCCAAAACCCTGAAGGGAGGTTTTGACCGGATTGAGTTGTTCAGCTGAAATACCTATCTAAACAAAAGCCTTATGTGATAGTAAATTAGTCGTCCTTCCATTATCCACCAGAATTCTCCTTAACAAAAATTAGCAATGATTGTTGATATGACCAAGGCGTCGTCATGAGGAAAATACACGTCTTCTAAGTCCTTTGTCTCAAAGGTGATGTCCTCTACATTGCCTAGACCCATGATCAAGACCGAGGGATATAATCTGGCTTACTACTTATGCCCGTTGTTGGATTCCCTCCTGATGCTATCCCTCCGATAATAATATTGATAGCTTCTACGATAGGTTTCTTATATCTCCTATCTTTAGGAGCCTTTCCCTTGTTCTAGCTGTTCCGCTGATGCTTATCATTACTAACGTCAGCACCGAGAAAACCTCTCTTGATGAGAGCCTCGATCTTCCTTTACAGAGCAAAGAAACCTTGTATATCCATGATCTCGATAAAAATCACAGTACTTGCTTTTGTGACGAGCTTCGGGAGGAGCCTGTAGTCTAGGAGGCCCCTTCAATTCTTTAAGGTCTTTGATCTCCATCGAAATGTTAGACCTGGTTATGTTCAGGTGAGGAGATGGTTCTTGCCTTAGCTTGCTTCGGAAGGGATCTGGACATTGGTTAGACTCATACAACCTCTTAAGTCGGGCTTTTTTTATGGCGGGACATCTCGTCTTGGAAACATGATCTCCTCCATGTTAATGTATATCTCGACCTAGGTAAGTAGATTGGTTATTACTTTGGGAGGGGTCTTTGATAGAGACATCTTAAATGCCTCACATCTTACATTTAGGTCAGAACGGAGACTGCAGCTGTGATGTGCAGATCAGAGATCATCAATCTTTCCTTATTAAACCTGGTCATGAAATTGTGAAGTGTCTTATTGGGTCCCTATCGCATCTGTATAAGTGATGCAGCTATCTTCCTGATGCCCTTACTAATTGCAAAAAATGCGGAGAACTTGTCAGCTAAGTCTGAAAAGGAGGATATTGAGTTGGGCTCTAATGTGGAGAACTAATCCCTGGCTGCATTTGTGAGTATCTAAGGAAAGGCCTTACACATTACAGCGTTGGGTGTGACCTGTAAGTTCATAATATTCGTGTATCCGTATATATATTAAGATGATTGATGGGGTCAGTTGTTCCATCATACTCATTCACCCGAGGGTACTTAAACTAGTTCAGTGAGAGGTATAACAAGACTTTCATGGTGAAAGGCATATTAGGGGTGAACCCTATTGTTGCGTGGGACTTCTAAAGTATTCTGATAGTGATTCCCCCCTGAATGATCTTTGTTTGGTCCGCCGAGTCCATAGTAATTGATCTCGAACCTGTGGGCTTATGTGGTATGTCTAAGGTCCTATCCTCACCGTGGCTAGGGTCGGGAGCCCACTCGCCTGCCATAGGACCACTCTATGGGGATGGTACTGGAGGTGTACTTCTTTGTTACAGTAGCTAAGTCAGCATGGCCACTTGTTGGCGGAGTTCCTCAAACACTCCCGGAGTGACTACTGCCAACAGTTGCGGTGGTTCTCCTGATGATATCTCCTAGGGACCTGGATGATACCCAGTAGGGGGCTGGTTGGGAGTGGATGTGCTTACCAAAAGATGTCCTGAGTGACCATGGCTTCTGGTAGTGGTTCCCACAGACAGTACCAATGATGCTACCAAAAACTTGTACCTGAGTGAACTCGAACCGACTGACCTAACTCTGCATGATCTGGTCTTCACTACTTGAAACAAAAGCGTCGAGGTGTGTCCTCATCGCCTCTTCGATGCTTAAGTCAAAAGAAAGAATTTATATAAGATATTTTATGCTGGAGTATTAATGAAAAATGTACCTAAATAATAATGTTAGGTCATGTATTTATAGATGCCGGAAGTTGAGTCTTAAAAGGATTCAACTTTCCTTAGTTAGTCTAATGTATTCGTGTTCTATTAGAAGTGCACAATTTAGGTTAGGATCAAATTTGTTTAGCTAGGAGTTTATGCTTAAACATGATTGGTATTCATAAGAAACGTGTGATAAGGTCAAGAAGACGAGTGGGTCAAGGATCATACTCGACCTCAATATCCGACCCGATCTCGAGTATGACCCGACCTTATTTCCAGCCCAAAATGGATGGGCTAAGATCGGGCCTCATAGCTCAAGTTCGGGTAAGATAATCTCCATACCCATCAATAAGAAACTCACGAAGTTTTTGGATGTGTTCAAGAAAAGTTGCATATCAACATACCATTTGCGTAAGCCTTAGCTTAGATTCCCAACTTTGCTAAGTTCTTGAAGAACATACTATCCAACAAAAAGAAGCTATAGGATCATGAAATGATCGTGCTGACAGAAGAGTATAATGAGAAACTTCAATATAAGTTACCACCAAAATTAAAAGATCTATGGATTTTATTATTTCTTGCAATATGGGTAACAAATATGTATATAAAGCATTATGTGATCTAAGAGCAAGTATTAATCTAATGCATTTATCAATTTTAGGAAATTAAGTTTGGGATAAGCAAAGCTACTACAATTTCATTGCAGCTCGCTATCGGTTGATCAAATACCTTAGAGGCATTATTGATGATATCTTGGTGAATGTTGACAAGTTCATATTTCTAGTAGATTTTATTATCTTGGATATGGAAAAAGATAAAGATGTCACTCTTTGGGTCTTCCATTTTTGGCTTTCGATAGAGCTCTAATAGATGTACAGAAGGGTCAGTCGATTTTGAGGCTAGACGAAGAAAAACTAAAAATCAACGTCTTAAAGGCATTCAAATTTCGAAATGGGTTAGATTCTTACATGCAGATTGATGTGATTGATGCAAATTGATAGGCATTTAGATTCGACCACCCTCAAGAACTACTTGAGGCTTGTTTAGTGCACTCTCAATACTTACCATCTGAAAAAGAAGAAGTACAAATGTGCTAGATATATGGTAGCTTACCATCATTTTTCAAGTAACCATGATTGGAGCTTGGTAAAGGTCCTACAAAATCTTTATCATATGTTCAGCAAACTCCAACACTTGAGCTCAATAGTTGCCTATGCACCTACCACATGCTTGTTTAGGGGAGAAAAATTCACTTCTGGTTATCATCTCAAAATCTCTTACAGAAGAAGAAGATCATCTATTAAGAGTACTTTGAGACCACACGATAGAAATTGGGTAGACTATCTATGACATAAAAGGGATAATCCTTCTCTTTGTATGCTTAAGATTCTAGATGGAAGAGGATTACAAGCCTTCAGTAGAGCATTAGCACAAATTGAATCTGACTATATAGAAGGTGGTCTGAAAAGTGGTTTGAAAGCTTTTGGATGCAGGGATCATA
>CAIGRN010072869.1:0-17620 GCA_903798345.1 Fraxinus anomala
CAATTACATTAAATACCTAACAAAGAGTGATCCTCAAGTACAATCTGAATACAGCAATTGCAAGGGCTGTTCAAGCTCAACATCACTGCCTGAAAATTTGTCACGTACGTTTTAAGAATAATATGCATATTAATTACATCATAATACAAATGAAAGTGCCTTTCACTTACTGTTCCTTTCAGTTGACAGAGAAACTACTGAATAAAGTTCTGCAGCAAGAAATTGCCTGAATTCATGCGAACAATTTAACTGTAAGTAATATTAGAAGTTGGATCAATGCTAAGGCTTCTGTACTTTGTTCATGGTTTCGTTTGCTTATGGATTTTGTAACTGTATTAGAACAAATCAGCTCAGGCTAGAATGGCTTTGAAGCTTACTTTGTTGATTTATATGGTTTTCAGCTGGTTAGAAGTAGAAGAATTTTGTCTGTTCATACTCCTGCCCCTATTGGAGGTTTATGGTGTGATGTATATTTGTGATTTACCTTGACCATTTGATGGATATGTAAATATAGTTACATAGATGGATTGTATTAATCAGAAATATTACAACTCGGCCTTGTCTTTTGAACATTGCTAGTCCAAATTTCTGATGGACATGTCCGCGACACAGCATTCAAGAGAACTGAATAATAAAATAGGCAAGATTTTGAAGTTTTGTATTGTCCGATCTACGAATCAAGCTCTAATTTGTATGCTGGAAATGATGATATGACCATTTTCTTAATCACTAATTAATCAAAATACTATACTTAGTATTCCTCTGTTTGACTCTCATTTCTTAAAATTTATTTTTTCTCGAACTTATTTTTAATTAAATATTTTATGGGATTCACAACTTTATCAACTTTTCAACTACACATTTCATTAATTTTTATCAAAATCTACTAAAAATATAATTTTTATCCAAACCGAACAGGGGCATATATTCATGAAATATTTACAACTCATTATATTTAATTTGACATTCTTTGTTCATTTTCTTGTTCGTGTCTCAATTTTAGATTGTAATTTCTTATAATTTGGCATATTCCAATTACATCAAATGATCCTTCAAATTGGTCAAGACTATCTAGTTTACGGGCATCATTGCAATTTTTTATCATTCCAATAGTTTAACTAGCTTTTGTGTTGAAAACAAGAAGATGGAATTGAATATAAAGCCTTTGAAGTAGAGCTATGGAGACAAATATAATTTCTGTAGCATATATTCTATACAATTGATCACCTATATAAATAAGAGACTCTTATACTAATTACCTTAAATCTCGCCAAATGTAATAAATCAAGAGTATTTACGGGCTAAAAATAGGAAACTAAATATTAGAACATATGGAAAAATATCAGCATAAGAATATTTAATCATTCCCCTCAAGTTATGAAGCCTCTTTGTAACTTTCTTCAAACAATTGGCAATAAATCTCAATGCGTTTTGTCGTTCATGAAATGCTGGATTGGCTGTGATGTACAATACTTCTTGATTGTCACAAAATAGAGGTATGGGACAAGACTGAGACAGTCTCAAGTCTACTAAGATGTATTTTAACCAGGTCAGCTCCAAGCAAGTGTTTGCCATGGCTTGGTACTTTGCCTCTGTAGAAGATTTTGAGATATTTGTTTCTTAGATTTCCATGAAATGAGAGAATCCCCAAGGAAAATGCAATACCTTGTAAATGATCTCCTTGTGGCCTTGCAACCTACCCATTTTGAATTATAGAAGGCATTGAGAGCGAGATTGTTTGTGGAAGGGAACAAAAAATTGGCTTTCTAGGTTCTTGCATGAATTGGCTTAAGATCTGAACAGAATACACAATTTCTGGTCTTTTGACAATGGGATATATCAGTTTCCCTACCAATCTTCTGTATTTGGTCTGATCATTCAATACTAAGCCATTTGTGGGAGTAAGCTTCAAATTCTGCTATATTGGAAAATCGTCTGGTGGTACGCCAAGAAGTCATGTATTTTCTAATATATCCGGTGCATATTTCCTCTAAGACATGAGAATTACTTTCTTGGACCTGGAGAATTCAATGCTGAGGAAATGTTTCAAGTTGCAAAGATCTTTCATATGAAAGTGTAAGAGAAGAAATTGTTTGAGGCACTCAATCTTTTGGAGACTATTCCCTATGAAAGAATATCATCAACATAAATGAGGGCTACACTGAAAGAAGTACCTCAGACTTTAGTAAAAAGTGAATAGTCAACCTTTGATTTCAGATAACTAGCATTTTGAATGGAGTCTAAAAACGTGGAGACCTAGTTTCATGAAGCTTGTTTGAGGCCATATAGGCATTTACTGAGCCAACACACCAGATTCCCATTGTCAGCGAAGACTAGGAGGAGGTTCCATGTACACTTCTTCATTTAAATCCCCATGAAGAAAGACAATTTGGATATCAAGTTGATGGGTTAACCAATTGCAAGTAGCAACAACAGTAAGCAAACAAAAAAGAACACTAAGCTTAGCAGTTGGTGATAAAGTCATATTAGTCAATCCCCTCAACTTGAGTATAACCTTGGCAAAAAAGCAAGCCTTGTAACTTTCAAGGATACCATCAGAATGGTATTGGAGGTTGCTTGATTCTGGTGGAACGACAGTAGATTGCATAAAAAATCGGGTATGGAGATATCTGAGGTAGGTATAATGTTTGGAGGCTCAATTCCAATAGATTGTCAATCGATTATGTCTGGAGTAGAGTTATTAGCCTCGTGGCCCGAAGGGTTATGCGTCATAGGGCTGTCTCTTGGAAGAGGTGTGTCTGTGTTACCATTTGGAAATGCAATAGTAGTATCATGGTAGTTAAGTTCAGGTAATGTGTCCAAAAAGTGTGGTTGGTCAATTTGTTGGCCAGGTTATTGTAAGTTGTTACGTTGAAATTCTGCAAGTGTACGGGGTTCATTGTATAGGCAATAATCGTGATGAGAGAGTTATCGTCCCACATGGAATAAAGCTCAATTCTAGTGTATTTGATATATTTAAATTTGTGTTTGTAGCAAAAGGCGATTGGATTGTATCTAACTATGTTTTATAATTACGAAAACAATAAAAAGTGGTTTTAAATCAAATGTGGGTGAATGTATTGGATTTCCGACTCCACTAATGAACTCTTAATTCCAAATCTTAACTTGTGATAATTAATTCAATTTATAAAATTGTGATGATCAATAATACCACTTTTATTTACTATTCTTTTCCAAGGCATAATAAACCTATATCTACCACAAAACGATCATATTCTTAGTTCGAATTCATATGACAAATATACATTGAAGTTTAGGATTTTTATGCACAACTGCATGTGCTATGAATATTTATCGCCTTTGTGTTCCATAAACAATGTTCTACCTATCGTAAGTTTTTCAACACTATGAATAAGCAACTTATTACCCTAATGGTGCGCAAATATTAGAACAATGTAATTACGCATATTTATGGAATCACAATGCAGGAATTAAACTAAAAGCACAAAGTCTCTCATAAAAATATAAGAATCAAAGAGTTTTGTCATCCATCCAATATATAAAATTGTTTAGCCTAGCATCGCTATATAAAAGTTATGAAAAAACAAAAAAAAAAGACATCACCCTTAAACAAAGAATATGATGAAGAACTTGAAAGTTTTAATTCTTCACTTGGAACTTGAAAGTTCCAATTCTTCAATGTAATAATTTTTCTTGCATTGACCCAATAATGATAAAAACAAGATCCCCTTCGTTTTGGATGGCTCGTGATTTATATAGAATGCCAAAAAATTGCATACCAAAAGTTTCTAAAACAGAATAGAAACAAATTTTTTTCTCGGAATTGAACAATGCATACGCATGGTTCAAAATAAGTGCACACATAATACAAAAAATTTGGCCTCAGGTAAGGCATCTTGTGTGCGTACGCAAGGTCTACAGGCTCATGCGTACGTATGGTACAAATTTTTGGGACCAATTTGAACTTTCTCACGTGTATAATTTAATCCTTTTTGACAATTTCTCATCCCGTCGACTTCTCTTCAATTCCAATTGACCCTTGGCATTCTTAAATCATCATTTTGCATTTCGACCCAGCTTTTGAATTATTGCATTTTAGTCGCCGAAATTTGTATTTGATGCAATTGAGCCCTATTTCCCCGCTTATTTTCCTTACTCCCGCTTCTTTTATCGATTGTTACCAACAAATAATATTTACATAGAATTAAGCAATGTTTCATTTAATTCATAAACAAATAATCAAATTTAATGACCTAAATAAGTGCGTAGAATACACTTATCATAAGTGATCATTAGGTCGTGTTGTGTTAAAGGAAAATGGAATATTGTTTTGCAGAACTGGACATCCCAGCTGGTGAAGAAGGCGTGTGTATCTAGATCATAAAGCTTATGTTCCTTTTGATCAGTTAGATAACTTATAAAAACAAACCATTTAGCCCAGGACTCAAATTTGGAACTGGGGTGCAAACTTATGGCATGTCATAAGCAACCAAAGGCCTTTAAATGGTAAAGTGATGGAGGTGGTGATAAAGTATTTCAAAAGGAAATTGACTGAATTGTAATGGTGAAGGAAGACAATTGATGAGCTAGATAGTGGTTGAGACACACTCACCCCGAAAGTGAAGTGGTACTTGGAATTGAAAAATAAGTGCCCACACAATTGTAAATATATGGCGATGCTTGCATTCAATAACTCCATTTTGTTGGGTGATATTAACACAAGTATATTGGAGTTCTATGCCATGAGATTGAAAATATTCGTGCATTGAGAATTCCATACCATTAGGTACTCTGATTGCTTTGACAGACGCATGAAATTGCGCTTTTGCAAAACTTATGAAGTATTGTAGTATTGGTTGTCTCTGATTTGTATTGCATAAGAAACACTCAATGTACATCGAATAAAGTCATCATCAATTGTAAGAAAAAAGGCCCCTTCCAAAATGAGTGGGAACTTTATGTGGACCTCAAATAGCAAATACATTAAATCAAAAAACGATTTTGATGTTATTGAACTTAAAGATAATCGGGTTTGCTTAGCCATAGGGCAAACTATACAATTATTGTCGAAAGAAATCGAATTTGAAGGTAACAAAGAGGGTACTAATTTGAAACGATATGGTGATGGGCATCCAAGACTCATATGCCACAGGTATGCGTATTGAGAAACTTGGTACGAGACAAATGGTTGATGTGTTGGAGACATATAGTAAAGATCATCTTTCTGTTTACCAGAGGCAATCATCTTCCCAGAAACCAAGTCCTGCAAGATACAGAAGTTAGGAAAGAGAATAGTACAATATTTCAATGTATTGGTAAGTTTGCTAACAGACATCAAGTTTAGATGAAAGAAAGGTACACACAAAACACTATTGAGGGTGATATTAGAATTAAACGGGATGTTTCTTGCTAAGGAACCGTTAGGCAATTTAATACATGGTGTGGAAAGTGAATCTAATTGTGAAAACAGTTAGAATCTAAAGTGATATGATATGTTGCTTTACTATCCAAAATCCAAGGCTTAGAGACTGCAAAATTGATTGAGGCAATAGAAAAGATGGACAAACCTACTATTTGTGTCGTTTGGTGCTATCATGGATAAGACAAGGGCTAGCTATTGAAGTTGCTCTATAGATAGATCATGTGAAGGATAAGTGAAACTAGTTGTAGCTTGTGAATTGCCTTCTTGTTTTTTATGTAACGAGTCTGCTGCATTAGCTACGGGAGGGATGTAAGAGCCATTCCCATGAGATGACTGGTTATTGTTTCATTATCCTCCTAGTGTATTGGAGGTCTATCCCTATTGCAATTTTCATATAGCTTGCTTTTTGATTTGTTGTTGTAGCTATTCTGACGATTTTGGAATGCTTCTGCAATAGAGAAATTTTCTGTGGTTTTCGATGTCATTTGTCGCCGAGCCTTCTCCTGAATAATGCGAGAATAGGTTTGTCAAACATTAGGCAACCGTGTCGTCATGAGAATATTGCTGCGAACAGTGCTAAAGGTAACATGAGGCCTATAAGAAAATGCATCGATCGATCTCCTTCTCTTTGTTGCAAGTGTGCCTCGTACTGATCACAAATAGGAATTGTCCTATATATATCTAACTAGTTTTGCAAGCCCTTAAGTTTAGTATAATATCTTGAGATTGTCATGGTTTCTTGTGATAATGATGCCAAAGACTTTTGAATTTGGTAGATTGCAGGTGCATTCTTTTAAGAAAATTTATTTTTAAAGTCCTCCTAAGCCTGATAAGTTGTTTTGGCATGAACACACCCTTTGCAAAATCTGGTTCCACAGATTGTGTAAGTCGTGATAAGATCATACTGTTGCATTGATTCCATGCAGCAAACGCGACTTGTTTCTCCGTTTGGAAGGGGTTTGATGGAGCCATTGATGAACCCTATCTTGTTTTTTGTGGTAAGGGCGTATATCATAGATTCATTCTATGATTGATAATTGGTTCCATTTAACTTTGTTTTGACAAGCATGAGTACGAGATGATCCAAATGATGAACATAGTATGGACTTGAAGAATCCATAATTTTTTATTAAGGATGATGTTGGAGATTGATTAGTTTTGGTGATTTGACCTTTTTGCTTTGATACCATGTTGAAAAATAAGAAGATAAAATTGAATATAACGTTTTGGAGTAGAGCTATGGAGAAAAATATCATTTTTGTAGCATATATTCTTTACACTTGATCACCTATATATAGAAGAGACTCTTAGACTACTTACCTTAAATCTCGCCATATACAATAAATCTAGAATATTTATTGAGCTAAAAATAGGAAGCTAAATATTGCAACATATGAAAAAAATATCAACATAGGAATATTTAAGGGTACGTTTGGTTTGCTGTTTTCAAGCTATTTTTAGTTTTGTAAAACACATTTTTGACATTTTTAGTGTTTTCAGTAAAAAAATTGAAAACATTCAAAATATGGAAAAACAAGGACTTAAATAAAATTTTAAAATTAATTATTGACAAATAATGATTTCACCGTGCAATAATTTAAAATAATTTTTTGTGGTGAATAAACGGTAGGGCGGAATATTGACTTTCAAAATGAACGCAATAAAATGATAGTGGTCAATGCAAGAGTTCGATTCTTTCTCCTTAAGACGATAATGCCTCGCACTGGTACGACGATATTTCATCATTTGTCTCTCAAGATTCAACAACATTGACTTGTAATAGTAGCACTCCAAATTACAAAATCCGACGAACTTACTAATGTTTTTGAACAACTAAAAAGTTATGTCTTAAATAGATACAACCCATTTGGACAAGCAGTTCAACTATCAACCACCAGTTTCTAGAAAAAGCCACGTGTCGTGTACAGAAAATTTGGGTAAAAATAAATAATATAAATAAATACATTATTTTAAATAATAATAAAATAATATAATTCAAATATTTTTTTATCAAAAAATATATTCCAACTTGGTTCAAGCCTAATCCCATGACCACGACCTGTGCCTGAGCCGAGCCGAGCCAGCTAGCCAGTGGGTCAGACGGACGATGGTGGCGCGCGTGCGTGTGCTTTGGCTCAACCTATTAACATGTAGGTTATCTTCCTTTCAAAAACTATTGGTACCCCTTGGGGTCCAAACGCATATCCAAACTTGAGATTTATAAGTTGGTTCAAAATTCTTTCAACTTCCTATGTGGGATAAAGTTCCCACACTTNGCGCGTGCGTGTGCTTTGGCTCAACCTATTAACATGTAGGTTATCTTCCTTTCAAAAACTATTGGTACCCCTTGGGGTCCAAACCCAAGTCCCTAATTTGAGTAATATAAAATGGTTTCTATTCTTCTAGTTTTCCTATGTTGGGTGGGATTGTTATTTTTCCAATTTTCACTAATTTTTATTCCCTATTTATTTCAACTTCAAGTGACCATCTTTTAACCTTAATTTCTTATTCACCCTAAATTGATTTTAAAAAAATAAATACATTATATTAATCTACTTATGGAGTGGAATACAATCGACCAAAGAAATCTTTTGTTCAACTAACGGGACCCACTAAAATAATTGGTCAAACCAATTAATTAAAACCAACTTTTTTCCAACAATTCCCGAAATGAATGAAAATTAATGCAATAGGCTATGTAAACTCTATAGAGAGATCAGGTGGGAAGTTATCGTATTCGGATAGATACCTTATGGGTTTAGAGATCACGCGAAATGTTATCGCATCTGGATAGGCACCTTATGGGTTTGAACCTTCCGTAGTAGAATACAATCGAATTTACTTGCGTAATCAGTGAACACGACGTCTTGAATTGTCAGCCGTTATGTAAACCAAAACAATAATATCAATACAATAGCCTCCCTAACATTTTCGAGTTCTCACTATTGTGTTTATTTTGGCCCTGAACAACTCTTGGATTTCATAAGTGCTTTAAACGACCCAACTTCACACTTGTATATGTGATCTCCTATTAAAAGTATCTGTCATGCCCCATTTAGATAATCCAAGATATAAGAATCATTAAAAGTATAACTTAACCTAAAACTTTCTACAGATATCATTTTTCTTATCGTAGGAATGGTAGGAGTTAACTCCGAAGTGCTTTTTGAATCCTCATAGCTTAGTTATCTCATTGAATCAAGATTTTTGGATCTCCAGTCAGTAAGGTTGGGTTACCATTATAAAGATCCTTACATAGTAGGCTTTAAGCTCATTTTCCTCGATAAGTTGTATACTTGATCTCTTGGTAAGCCTTTGGTAAGCGAATCAGCGATATTTTCTCTAGACTTTACATAATCTATAAAAATAACACCATTTGAGACAATTACTTAATTGCGTCATGTCTTCGACGAATATGTCGAGACTTAGAGACTTACCATTATACATATTACTATGTGCTCTACCAATAGCTGATCCATTATCACAATGCATGCTAATTGCAGGAACAAGTTTAGGCCAACAAGAATATCTTCTAAAAAATTACGAAGTCATTTTACTTCTTCTACAGCTTTATCTAAAATTATGAACTCAGATTCTATCGTTGATCGAGCTATACATGTTTTTTAGAGGGTTTTCAAAATACGGTCGCACTACCAATGGTAAAAATATAACCACTAGTGGAGTTTGAGTCTTTTGTATTTGATATTCAATTAGCATCATTGTATCCTTCTAATACAGCTGGATATCTAGTATCATGTAATTCAATATTTGAGGTGTATTGTAGATATCGAAGAACCCTTACCAGTGTCTTCCAGTGGTCATTATTTGGATTATTTGTAAATCTATTAAGCTTGTTCAGTGCATCTGCAATATTTGGATGAGTGCAGTTTGTAATATACATTAGACTGCCTATTATTCGAGAGTACTCCAATTGAGATACGAGTTTGCCTTTATGTTTGGCCAAATATAGACTTAAGTCTACCGAGTTTAAACTGGACTTTCATCATATATATTAAACTTCTTAAGTACAATTTCAATATAGTGAGATTGGTATAGAAAAAGTCACTCAAATGTCTTAAGGATTTTAATTCCTAATATTACATCTGCAATGCCCATATCTTTCATGTCAAAATGTTTTGTCCATATTTTATTGGTAGTTTTTATGATATAACAATTACTATCTATAATTAGCATGTCATCAATATATAGACATACAATTACATATGCATTAGGTGTTGTTTTAATATAAACACATTTATCAAACTTGTTAATCTTAAAATCATTTGACAACATAGTTTAGTCAAATTTTGCATGCCATTGTTTTGGCGATTTTTTTAGTCTGTATAATGACTTAACGAGCCTACAAACATTTTTCTTTTGTCCAGAAGCAATGAACCCCTCTGGTTGTTCCATGTAAATTTCTTCTTCTAGCTCTCGATTTAAGAAAGTTGTTTTGACGTCCATTTGATGGATTTTCAAATTATGCAATGCCACGATTGGAATTAATACTCTAATAGATGTTATTCTTGTCACATGTGAGTATATATCGAATAAATCAAGACATTCTTTTTGTTCAAATCTTTTAGCTACCAATCTGACCTTATATTTATCAACTAATCCACCAGTTTTTAATTTTCTTTTGGAAATTCATTTACAACATAACCGGTTGTTATCAGGTGGGAGATCTACTAACTCCCAGGTATGATTCTGCATAATAGAATCAATTTCACTATTAAGCCCTATTTTAACTTGTTTAGGCTTTGGTATTTCTACTTCAGCCAAACACTCCCCACACTTTTAAGTATTTGTACGAAAGTTTATGACATTTCCATAACTCATAAGGAGTGTTGTTCCTACATATTTTAACTTGTTTAGGTTTTGGTATTTCTACTTTAACCAAACACCCCCACACTTTTAAGTATTTGTTCGAAAGTTCGTGACATTTCCATAACTCATAAGGAGCTTCGTTCTTACTTTTGTGTGGTAATTTATTTAGAATATAGTTAGCTGAGAGAATTGTTTCCCCACAAATTATGAGGTAAGCTAGAACTAATTAACATAGCGTTCATCATTTCTTTCAAAGTACTATTTTTGCATTCTGCAATACCGTTCGACTAAGGTAACTAAGGAGCTGTAGTTTGATGAATAATCTCAGAGTCTGAACAAAATTCTTCAAATGGCGCTCCATATTCTCTACATCTATCACTATGAACAACTTTTATTCGTTTGTTTAGTTGATTTCCAACCTCATTTTTGTACTATTAAATACTTCTAAGGTCGCGTCTTTGCTCTTTAGCTAATAGACATAACAGTACCTTCTGCAATCATCTATAAAAGTACTAAAACACTTTTTACCTCCTCTAGTTTTCACAAACTTTAAATCACAAATATCACTGTAAATTAGTTCTAGAGGAGTTTCGCACCGATGATATTGATAAAATGAAATAAAAGGCAATAAATCTAAATTTACTAAATTATGTAAAGTATTAACATTAACATGTCTTAACCTATCATGCCATAAGTTAGAAGACACAATCAAGTATGTAGAAGATCTATTTTTATTAATATCAAAATTACAAAGTATAGGCATTACATTCATTTTGAATAGCCCTTGGCTAAGTACCCTTTGCCCACAAACATGCCATNAACCTATCATGCCATAAGTTAGAAGACACAATCAAGTATGTAGAAGATCTATTTTTATTAATATCAAAATTACAAAGTATAGGCATTACATTCATTTTGAATAGCCCTTGGCTAAGTACCCTTTGCCCACAAACATGCCATTTTTGGATAGTACAAACTTGTCAGACTCAAACACTAGCATAAACCCATTTTTGCTTAACAAATCTCTAGATACCAAGTTTTTGCGAATATCGAGAACATACAGCATATTGATGAGTGTTACTTCTTTCCCCGATGTCATCTTCAACACTATATTACCTAGACCAACAACTTTTGATGTTGTCCAGTTGCCTATGAATTGTTGTCATCCATTGATAAGAGTGTAAGATAACACGTGTCCTTATCAACACAAAAGTGACGAGTAGCGCCAGTGTCTATGAACCATTCTCTCAGATTTTCTACCATGTTTGCTTCAAATACAACAGCTGAGCGCATTAGTTCAAACACATCGTTAGACAATTTGTCTTCCTCAGTCAAGTGTACTTGGTCCTTTTTGTTTTGCTTTTTTTTGTCGACAGTCCTTTGCAATGTGACCTAGCTTAACGCAATTATAACAATCTCCTTTCAATTTCTTGACCTTGCTCTTTTGTTTTTTGCTTGTCATTACCCAAATTGACTTTAGCCTCAATTTGCAGCTTTCTAAATTTCTTTTCATAATTTCGATTATCTTCCTTAATTCTAAATCTTACAATCAGATATTTAAGTCTCATTTCATTGCGTTTATGTTTTAAGTAATTCTTGAAATCTTTACACATTGGTGATAATTTTTTGATAATCACAGCGACCTGAAACGACTCACAGAGCTTCATACCTTCTACATGTATATCGTACAAGATGATTTGTAGCTCTTAGACTTGATTTATTACTATTTTAGAATCTACCATTTTATGGTCCAAGAATTTGCCTACAACGAATTTCTTATTTCGGTATCTTTCGTTTTGTGCTTCTTTTCATATGATTCCCATAGTAATTTAGCTGTCTTCACTGAACTGTATACGTTGTATAGTATGTTATCAAAGCAATTGAGGATGTAGTTCCTGCACAAGAAATCAGTATAACTCCATGCATCAAATGCTCTTCAACAATTAGAACATATTCACTCAAGAATTTTGTCAAATTTAGAGTTGTGAAATAAAATATCATTTTCTGTTGCCATCTCTAAAAATTCATTCCCTTGAATTTTTTCGATTTCTAATCGTGATATTGTTAGGGGGCACAATAGATGTAGTATTACTTGCCATTATCGTCTTAAGATTGTTGGCAAATAATGATTTTAACGTGCAATAACTTTAAATATTTTTTTGTGGTGAATAAACAGTTTGGCAGAATATTGGATTTCAAAATGAACGGAATAAAATGATAATCGTCGAGCCAAGAGTTCGACTATTTCTCCTTAAGACGATAATGCTCCGCATTGGTGTTGACTATATTTTGGCACTCATCTCCTAAGATACAACGATCTCGACTTGTAATAGTAGCACTCCAATTACAAGAACAGCGAACCTACTAACATTTGTTATCTCTCTAAAACTAAAGGATTAAAATGTACAAAAATAATATTCAAGACCGAAATACAAAATATGGAATAATACAGGGATGAAGGAATATAATTTGCAAGAGAGAAAAATCAGAATTGATTTTGGAATGAATAAAATTCGGGATATGGGGACCTTTATATAGAAGTTGAAAAGTTGTGTTCAAAAGACACAACAACCGAAAAAGTTACGTCTCAAGACCACAACTCGTGACCCGTGTTGGCGGTAGCGATGCGTGCGTGTGGGCTTTCGCTCAACCTACTAGCATGTGAGTTATCCCCCTTTAAAGATTATTGTCACTCTTTGGTGTCCAAACCCAAGTCGTCACTTGAGCAATATAAAGTGGTTTCCATTGTTCTAGTTTTCCTATGTGGGATTGTATTTTTTCATTTCCACTTACTTTTATTCTCACTTTATTTCAACTTCAAGTGATTGTCTTTTGACCTTAATTTCTCATTTACCCTAAATTGGTTTTGAGAAAATAAATATATTAAATTAATCTATTCATGGAGTAGAATACAATCGGTCAAAGAAATCTTTTGTTCAACAAACAGGATCCACTAAAATAATTGGTCAAAAGTTGGTCAAATCAACTAATTAAATTCAATTTGTTCCAACATAAACAAACTAAAACTACAATTGTATATGAGAACTCCGACACTCTATAGGCTAAGAAAGTTACTTGCATCAAAGCTTACTTGCCTCCCATTTCATTTCTACAGAGGCTAAAAAAACTCAGCGGCTGAGTATTTCGCCAAATTTTTCGATATCTTTAAGAAGTTACAGATAAATAACCAATTTGCAGGAGCTTTAGCTCATATGCCCTTATGCTTGAAGTGCATGAAATAAATGATGTCTAAGAAGAGAAACCTAGAAGTGTTCAATTATTCTAAACAAGTTGAATCCCAAGTTAACAGATCCACAAAGAATGGAATACTTTGCATTGTTAGATAATTTTTTATTTTTAAAACTTTATGTGATTTAGGTGAAACTGTTAATTTAATGTCTCTTTCGTCGTATTGAGAAATGTTAAGGTCTTTTTATGTAGCTAATTTATTGATCAAGCATCCACGAGGGTTGTTGATGATGTACTTGTCAAAATGGACAAGTTTATATTCCCAATAGACTTAATTGTTCTACATATTGGACTAAAGCCTTTATTGACTTGGTAACATGTTCCAGGATATGCTAGATGTTTTGGGTCAACCCTTCTCAACAATGAGTTAAGCTCTTATTGATGTGGGAAAAATGCGATCTCATCTTGAGGTGTGATAAAATAGTTATGTTCGACAAGTTCATAGGAGCCTCTAAGGGTGCTTTAAAATTGACACAGTGGTGGAAAATGTTGGTCAAGAGCAATTAAAACCTTGATGTAAGTTAGATGGATTGGTTGGAGCGCATTTGATGCAAAAAGGACAGGCTAAGATTTGGACAAGAAAAGAGGCTTCTAAAACTAGAAATTACAAGAAACGCAAGGCTTCCAAATCTCGGCTCGAGTTGCCGTGAATGATCAAACCAGAAAGTCAAGGGCTAATTTGGAACAATCCAATTTTCTATAAATTTTCTAGTTCATTCCTTCGAGTTAGTAGAATGTAGGTAAAATTTTTGTTTTATTTTATATATTTTTTATTTTTCTTTTTTTGTGCATTTTGAGCATATTAGTTCTTTCATCTTCCTTGTCTTTTAGCTAGACCTTTTTTTTTTGGTTTGGGTCAAAATGACTTGGTTTGAGCACTTAACAAAGGGAGGATGTAAAAATGATAGCCTTGGTTTGCAGCATGCAGAACTATTCAATTGGAACCCTTTAAGAGAAAAGATCTCAGAAGTTCGATATCTGTCCCTCAAGCGATCCCACTTGAATGGGCACCGGCAGGGACGGAGTCAAGTTGTGAGGGCAAAATTGAAAATTATAAGGATTTTTTTTTTTTTTTTAAATCTTAAAAAATCGATTGCAAAATCTTTGATTCAAATTTATTGTTAGGGTAGTGGACCCCACTGCCCCCATTGCAGATAGGGCAAAATTGAAAATTATAAGGATTTTTTTTTTTTTTTTAAATCTTAAAAAATCGATTGCAAAATCTTGGATTCAAATTTAGTGTTAGGGTAGTGGACCCCACTGCCCCCATTGCAGATCCGGCCATGGGCACCAGCTTGTGGGTTTGTAACCCATGATCTTCAAACACGACATACACATTCACACCCCTTACACACAAACTTCACTCTGTGCACTTTTACCTTCAATTTCATATTGTAGTTAAAAATTGGAGCCTATAATTGGAAGTTTAACTCATTTTCAAGTGTTATCGTATCCAGCTTCAAGAAATTCTGAGGAGCAATAGCTAGAACTCCAGTTTTGGGATTTATTTCTTGAATTTTGAGTTATTGTACGATCTTTGAAATTCAACTAGGTGTGGATTGTTATGGGTCTGTGTATAATTTTTTGAGAAAATGTTCTTTTAAAATTCTGTATCATTTAGTTTACCAAATCTATTCATTCCTTGTGCATCTTGGTAACACCCGCAAGGAGTTCATGAATTGCCTAAGAGAGTTTTCATAGTTTGATGGGAAGAGCTCAGTCTAGGTGATAATTGTGTGCATTTGTGGGGAGTGTGGACTGAAATTTGTTGCTTCATTGATATATACATGGTTGATGGTGGGATATGCTCCCTCTTGAGAGAAAAATTACTTGAATTTAACAAGTTTCTTGTAAAGTTTTTATGCAATCACGCACAAGGAAAAAGTTAAAAGGGAGATGGCTTAGTAACTGCACAATTTCACGCGTGTATCCCTCTACGTCGAAGTCCATTATATAATTCATGATTTTCATCAAGATTCATACAGCAAAGAAGCAATTCAGAAGTTAACGAATCCACACCTATGATCTTATCTTAATTGTGGGTGGCAACATAGATGTTATCAAAGAATAAATCTGCAGGTACAAGAAATTTTGCATAGAATAAATTTGCAGGTACATGAAATATTGTACAGATTTTGCACAAGAAGATAGCTGTGTTCGTGTGATTTGTTGTTGCCAAAAAAGGCAACAGTGCAAAATTTGTACAAAAACCATGCAATTTTAGCATTTCTTGTTATCAAATATTGTGACAACCTTCATCTACAAATAGCAATGCCAGGGGAGTTTCATTACCATTACTCTGCGTTCTTTTGGATGATTTATTTTATTTTATAAATTAGGACAATGTAGAATTAAGTTTGGGAGGAGTCTTACCGTTTGTTAGTGCTTTTTTCTTCTTTAATTTTTGTTTTTGGAGTCGAAAATTTTCAAAATATCCAAAAAATTGAAATTTTGTACTTTTTTCAGAAAAATTGTTTCTGTATTAATTTTGTTAGACAGATGACATGCTTTAATGATTGTGTTTCTAGTTTTAATTATTGATGTGCAGTTTGATAAGTGTATTTTGTACATTTATCCGGACATTAAATTGAAGTATTTATTAGTGATTTGAATGAATTATAGTTTAATTATGTGTTAATTATGTTTGTAAGGTTAAACTAAATGTTTTGAAAGTGAAATTGGAAAAAGGGAACGAAAAAGGGGAAAAAAAACAAAATAAATTCAAAGTTCAAGGACCAAAATGTAAATAGTTAATAGTTGATTCGAACAACAATATGATGATTGAAGATTGTATAAGATCCTTGGATGCAATTGAAGGTCAAATAAGTGAAATATAGTCAAAGTATTTTCACAAATCAATTTTCAGCCAAAAAATTATGCTCCAAATTTTCAGTCTCAAATTGAGACCCATTTTTTAGATAGTAAACGTTTGAACTGGAGAAATGCTACGTCTAAAAGAATTATAACCCTTTGATTTAACTTTCCAATGATCTTTGAATTGGCTCAACTGGCTATAGGAGAGAAAGTTATAACCAAAATATTGAAAGTTGTTCAGTTTTCGATACGCCACCCTAACTTGTGCGCACGCAGGACTTCCTTTGGTTGGACCGACAGCCAAATGGCTGCATGGCATGCACGCATGGAAGTATACGGCGCGTGAGCGCCTTATAAACGTCGACATGAACGCATTTAATTCTTTGTTTGATCAAAATTCCTTTGGAACAAATTGGACGAGATTTTAATCTAATTTTCAACTCTTATAAATAAAAAACATGAATAGCCATTGAGAAAAAATCTTGCTAGCCTCTAATCACACATTCTAATCATCAAATTCATAAAAAAAACAAGAGGCCAATTGTCATATTTTGAGAGATGAGATCAAACCATAGCAAGAATTAAAGGTCAGTACATCAAGATTATGAAGAATTCAACATTGGAATTGAAGATCAAGAAATTTTTCATTATTTCAGGATTCGGGATGATATTTTTCCATTATTCTTGTAATTTATACGAAATCATGCAATGCTAGATCTGTTTTTGCATTGGATGAATATGAACTCTATTGCTTATTTATTTTAATTCAAGTGATCGTTAAATCAAAAAAAAAAAAATCATTTTTGATTAATTTTGCATACTCATGCATTATTTACTTGCGTAGCTAATCATTAGATAATTAGTTGCTTATTGTAGAGTTAGGAGACTATGCAACAAGCTATTGTTTATCCATCTTTTGGGCATGCCAATTTTCACATTAGATCCGATGTCATCGACTTATTTCAAATTATTATGATATTAGGTTCTTCGAAAAATCAACTAAAAATCCTCATGAACATATTCAAGCCTTCTTGATACTTTCCGAGATGATCAGTCACGAAGGCATGTCAGTTGATGCATTTCGACTGTGCCTATTCACTCATACTTTAAAGAAAGGTGTACGAGAATGACTAATCTCACTATTTTCTAGGAGCAGCGTTTCATGGAATGACAGTGTTAAAATTCGTCTTGAAATTATTTCCGCATTCTCGAGTCTATCATATCAGAAATGAACTATATACGTTCAAGTAAAAGGATCTTGAGAGCTATCTAGAAGCATGGGAAATATTCAAAGATTACATCAAAAAGTGCCCCAATCTGGACATT
>CAIGRN010072880.1:0-33324 GCA_903798345.1 Fraxinus anomala
AGACTATATATAGGCTAAATAAATAAAACTAAAAAGACTATTCTACCCTTAATAAATAATAAAACAAAATAACCCTATATTTCTTAACAGTTCCAACTTCTTTTGCTTCGTTTTTGAGTGTTGTCTTCAAAATTTTAATCACGTAAAGGGAAGAACTTTTGAGCTACTTAATCTGGGTTTTTCCCCAAAAAAATAAATAAATAAATAATCTATAATTATTTGAAATTAATTAAAAAACGAAAGCTTGAGAAAATTAAATTCAATCTGATAGAGATCTTTGAATGTTAGAACATAAAAATCATAGCAATACATGTAAAATAAGGGTAGGTCGAAAACTGGCAATGTGATTTTGATTTTATCGGATAAAGTTATAAACTAAGCTTCCTTTGTTTCATTTTCTTTTTGCTACCGAACTGTTTCATTTCCTTTCCTTTCGTGGATTCATTTTGTTCGATTCTTGTGGTTGAAAATGAATCTTATCAAAGGATTCTGGATGACCCAGAAAAGCTTTCTATAGGCTGTTTAGATTGTTCACACACTTTAATCAGTGAATAAGCCTTGGAGTTTTATTGACCATCAAAATCTACAGAAAAAAAAATATAACAATAATAAATAAATAAATAAATTGCTAGTACTGGAAGGGACAAATGGTAATCATTACTAATCTCTTTTGGTCTCTTTCGTATTCTACCCTTTTGTTTAGTGGAGCTCGTGCTTCTTGCTCGTGAACATAGGTCAAGTGTCACGCACCGGGCGTGCTTCTCTCCTCATCTGGCATGGCAATAACGTCAACAGCTAGATGTATGGCTATATTATCCAATAGTACACTAATGATATCATTATATGAAGGTATTGTGATACATCATACTCATAAACGTGAGTGAAGGTTGTTTTGGGCTTGCCGGCTTAAGCAAGGGGAGAAGGCTGCCCCAGGGTGTGGAGCCTTGAGGACCGCACGGCGGTCTGTGATATTGAGTATCAACCTACATTAACTCAAGTGTTCATGCTCACATTTATATTTTGTTTAAAACCTAATTTGGGGACTTCCGCAATAAGTGGTATTAGAGCCAACACTATTAACATTCTCAAATAGGTAATAACCCACGACACCATTAGTAACAAGCATGAGAAACTAATTTAATCATCACATTCTTGTCTTCCAGGATGATAACAACAGCTAATACGAAAAAGGCTAGATATTCCCATATGTTTATGGATTCTCAATCAGACAATCTTAAAACTAGAGTGTGCAAAAGACACTCTACTTTTCATTGCTTTTTCCTTGATGGCAGAAAACCCTTATTCAGCAAGAAAACAATATATCATATTGGCTTCTTTCCGCCCTGTGAAAAGTTAGAGAGAGAAGTATGAAGTGAAAATGCCTTTTTAGTGGCCCAAAGAAATGTAATAGCAGGCATTAAAGCTGAAATCTTGATGCCTTAGCTTGTTGTTTTGTACTCATGGAAGAATGAGGTGGGATGGGGTGGGGTAGGGTAGGGTAGGGGTAGGTCTGGGGACCATTTTTACCATATCATTTTCAGCATTTTCACTTGGTTAATAGCTTTGCTTGTTTAAAGATGTTTGCAGAGCTCTGTTCATGTAGCTTTTATAGCTCTCAGTGTGCTGACATTAGGGTACCCTATACTATACATCAGAAAAAGAGGAGGCATACAGAGAAAGAATCTTTGCTTTCCTTCTTGAATGAACTATTATCAAGTTAGAGGCATGTTTGCTTCTACATTTGCACTTATATACTGTTGCTTTCACATGCTAATTGCCTAATTCTGCTACTTATTTAATTATGTTCTGATATTCATTAAAGTCAAAAAAAATAAACTAAAATCTTCTTTGTTAAACTGTGCAATCATTTCTAACTTTCGTCTCTCGGTGTTAGTATCGGTCCATCAAACTGCTTTCACCGTTGGTGTTCTTTCCAATCCCTACTCATTTCACCACTCCACCGGAAATTATCTACGAGTATTACCTACCAAACATGCATTCCGGAGTTTGTCATTCATCTTCTCTTCTTTATGTACCTCATCTCCTTTACCTCTGACCTTACTCTGTACAGATTTTGCAAATTCGAAAATTTCTGCTTGCATCCATCATTTTCATAAGAATGCTTTTACTTTCTGATAGCAATTCAAGATTTTTACCATTGATTTGTACTTGCATTTCAGAAATCTTCTGTTTGTAGTATGAAACTGAAGTCTTTATTATTGTTAATTCCATTCCATATTTACTATAATAAAAACCATTTTCCTTCTTATTTTTAGTTTGTTTTACTCTGTACACTGTACTTCTGGTTCGCTTTCTGATCAAGATCCAATGTTGAGAAAAATATTTTTTCAGTGATTTTATTTCAAAGTTGTACTATGGTTTCACAAGATTCACCCTCAAATTCCAGTTCAAATATACTACACCAATTCATTGTCTCAGACTCCATAGCTAGTCAAAACGAGTTTCGAAATCAACATTTTGATCCTTATTCAGTAGATTCAATTGGAAATGGTCCTTACCCCCAGTCTCTAGGTTTGTTGCCAAATACTTATTCTTTTGATGAAAGAATGTCTAGATCTACAGACTTTGTTCATGCCCCTCAACTAACAGATGAAGCTCGTATCGACCGGGATAGACGACTAATCGATCTTCTTGGACCGTCGACTGAGGTTTCCCAGCAAGCACAGAGGCTATCTCTATCTCTAGGTTCAGAACATTCCAGGCAAAGATCATTAAATTCATCAAATTTTATTAGTCCTGGTTACATGATATCTGGAGAAGCAGCAAGAGAATCCTGTAACATGGGACTTGATCGAATGCCTAATGATTTTTCTTTCACCGGAAATGCCTTTTCTCCGATAAATCAATCTTGTTCGACATCGTATGGAACTGAATCATTTGCTGCTGCAATTGGGAGCTCAAAATATTTGAAGCCAGCTCAATCCCTTCTGGAAGAAATGGTTAGTGTTGGAGGAAAGGACATTGATTTGAGCAACCAGAAATACGTCGAGAAATTATCTCGTGGCTGCAAGGAAGGCTCTTTTGGACTCTCCTTTGAACTCAAAGCAGAGTTATCGAACAATGAACTGTTGATTGAAAAACATGAAACTTATCTCAACCTTGTAAAGCTTATTGCCTTGCTTGAGGAGGTTGATTCTTACATTTAAACCTCGGATTACTCTAATTTGACAGCTTTTGTCCGTCTGATTGTTTTCGATTGATGTTTACTTTTCAGGTGGAAAGACGATACGAGGATTATTATCATCACATGGAGAAAACAGTTGCATCATTTGAGGTTATAGCAGGTTCAGAAGCAGGAAAAACTTACACTGCTCTTGCACTCCATGCCATGTCCAAACACTTTTGCAGCTTAAGGAATGCAATTTTATTTCAAATTCGTGTGACACGAAAACAGATCACCAAAGGCATGCCGAGAATTAGCTCAGGTTTGTCTGAACTAAGCTTGTCTGATCAAGAAGCAAGACATAATCGAATGTCACTTCAACAGCTCGGAGTCATCCAAACATCAAGACAAATGTTTAGACCGATCAGAGGACTACCCGAGACTTCCGTGACAATTCTTCGTGCTTGGCTCTTCGAACACTTCCTGCATCCGTATGTGCATGTGCTCTATTATTCGATCAATTTCAAGTTTTCTTCCCAAGCGACACTGGTTAAAGGGTTTTTTGTTTTGTTTCTCAGTTATCCTAGTGACTCGGAAAAGCTTATGTTGGCATCACAGACAGGCTTGACAAAGAACCAAGTACTTATTTTTCCTCTTCAAACGATTTCCATTGGTTTCAACTATTCTTATTTCTATGTATGTATGTCTTGAACGATTGTTTCAGGTTTCCAACTGGTTCATAAATGCTCGAGTTCGACTGTGGAAGCCTATGATTGAAGAAATGTATAAAGAAGAATTTGCAGAGTCTTCAACAGAATCAGATCAAGTATTGACAAGCAGTTCCACCACAAGGGAAGGAGTTGGGGATTCTGCAGAGGACTTGAGCTAAATATTTCTTCTTCATCCTTAACCAAATGAACTACATGATTTTGTTGCTATCTGTATTCTGATTATTAAGGGATTATTACAAGTTGATTGCATTGCAAGTGATAATTTCAAGATTAAGTTTTTTTCCTTTTGAGATTATCCAAACATGCTCTAAACAAAACTAAGTTTAACTCCGAAATCTTTAATCGCAAATTAACGTCACAATGAATTTGTTTTTGTTAGGATTTGAATTCCATTTCAAAAGGATAACCTATTTGATGAAGTAACACAATTTCCGATCCCCCTTCAAAGAAAGCACCACGTATCATGGCCCCTTCAAGCGATCATTTCTTACATCTATCTTTTTTCAACAAAGAAGATCCACACTACTCCGTCTCCAACGCGACCTTCATTAGTATGGATGCTCCATCGCATCATTCACCATCTAGAGCCCACACCTTCATTCGAATCTTCTGCGCGCACATGCAGAATTCATCTTGTACATTCGCTTATTTCAACATAATTTCTTGTCCCGAGTTAAAACTGATAAGTATACACTATCATCTATATATTAAAAGATTTAAGAATTAAGAAACAAAAAAATGGACTTAAGAGAGAGACAACTATTTATCATTTCGAATACTAGGAGTGCTGCTGAATTTCTTTAATAAGACAAAAGTCTAAGCTATTAATTAAGATAAAACTAATTATTTTAGTGCAACTAAAGTGTTTACTTTCATACTATTGATTAAGATTATGTTATCTACTACTGCTGAATTATGTTTATAGAGCTGTGTTGCATCAATCCTGCTAGAGCCTAGATGATAGTGAAACAATAGTTGATGAAAAAAAATTCTGGGACCATACAAGAATTCCATAAAGGGATTTTAAGTGATTGAAGAGATCAAAGCTAAACTCGAAGAAGTATGCCCTCAGACAGTTTCATGTGCAGATGTTCAGGCCCCGGCTGTTCGGGATTCCATCATATAAGTAAGAAATTCAAAATAACCTTACAAAATCATAGAAATCGGACATAGCTATTTTCGTGGAAAAATGAAAAATGAATTCCCTTCGATCATTTTACTTGAAACATTTTCAATCATATCTTCCTCGCCTTAATTAAGGTCAAGATCAAAATTCAATTGATTTTTACATGAAACTTACAGTAACGATGAACATGATAAAGAATGGTAGACCACATTAGGAAGTGCCATTAGGAAGAAGAGACTCAGAAACAGCAAGTCTAAGTCGATCAAACACTGATATTCCTGCTCCAAATCCCACAATCCAAACCCTCGTAATACAGTTCAAGCGATGTTAACATCATTCGATCGCAAAAAACCAAGAAGGAAAATTTTCCGGCAAGATCGCAAAAAAATTTGGACCATTTCTCGATTTGTGCGTGTCATCCTTGCGCAGGGGCCATGCTAATCTTCTCTGTATCGTTCCAATTTTATCGGATGTCCCCGAAGGGACGAACTGTACTTCCTCTCATCTCAATATAAACTGGACGAAGTAACTATTTCAGTCGATGTGGGACTAGAATAGTTGGGATTGAATTAGCACAGTGCAAGTTAGACTTTTGGGTCGGGTTAAAGTTTTAAGCTAGAAATCTGGGCTGGCCCGTTCGTACTAAACTGGCTAGCAACGCATTAGGTAGCAACCCATGTATATTTTATTTTTATTTCAATTTTTTTTTTTTTTGACAGAAAATTTCTCCTTTTTTTTTTTAATAAGAACATCGAATATAGTTAAGTTGATTATATATTTTAAATTTAAATTGACATTGGGTGCAAGTTGGCCAGTTTAAAAGAATATTTATGTGCCTCGGAGGTACTAACAATGTGTGAAATAATAATAAATATTTGTGGAAGAATAACAATAATTTAAGTTCTCATAACAAATTTACGGATAAAATGAATATTTAAGTTATTTTGTTTAAGGCAGGGCGGGGCGGGACGTGGTCCTTGCCACCGTTTACTACCCCGTTTAATTTTATTATTATTATTTTTTAATTTTTGATAATTTATTTTTATTGCCCTTATTCATTATATTTAAACAAATAATTGTAGTTACCATTTTATATTAAAACTAATGAAATTTTCAATTTAAAGTATTGAATTCTAAAAAATAAAAAATTAAACGGGGTGAGGCGGGGGCCGTTACCCGTCCCCGCCGCAAACCCTCGGGGCAAAATTCCCCATCCCTATACCCGATTAAGTGGGTTATCCCCTCCCCGTTTGAGGGCGGGCCCCACGGGTATCGAGTTTGTCGAATTTTTTTGTCATCCCTAAACTTCCTCCGTGTTTCGGTTGGAGATCCTCGATTCTTTGTGTTCTGCGTAATGCTATTGAGCCATGATATTTCACGTGTGCTTCCATATTTCTTAATTTTCACGTAAAATTTGGTCGACAAATATTTAGTAGGCAATTCATAGAATCTTTTTCGACATCTTCATTAAAATAATCTTCAATACATTTTATGGATTATTATTATTTGATGGTACAAAAGTTAAAAAGACTTCGAGTCTACATGGCATTAATATTTAACAAATAAACATTCGATCTTAAAATTAGTCTCCAATTCATTGTATAGATTGATAGATACATGTTCTTTAATTTTTTAAAAATAAAAACATAATCTTGTCTACATTTTGATAGGAAATATAAGTCAGAAAAAGAAAAAAAATTATTTTGTCAATCACTCCGTCTAACATATCGTCTGAATCTAGACGGAACTCTAACTATTTACATTTTCTTCTTATCACATCAGCATGAAAGAGGAATGTTGGATCAAAGATAGAATTTGGAGAAATATAGACTCACTAAGAAAAGGAAAGTCTATTTCGATGACAAAGTCTACGAACAAATGTGAATATGATCACATCTTGATAAAACCAAAATAATGATATAGAGAAATATATTACAGATGATCTTAAAAAAACTTGTGACCTATCTTAATTCAATGAAAAAGACTTTGAAACCCTTCTAATGTTATAAGCACGTGCATGTCAAAGAAAATTAACTCGATAACTATATTCATCCATGCTCACTATTTACTTAGTATGAAATCCAGTCCAATCTACCCGTACAATCTTGATCCATCAATACTACCACTCGATGTTCTTAATAAAACATGTTTTCTTTTTAAATACTAATCTTTTTTTTCAAGGTAAAAATTCAGGGACATTATTCTTGAGATAATCGCTGGAAAAAAAGAATAATTAATTCCCCTTTATAACTAAAGGAATTTTAGTGTTCAACTACTGGTCACTGGTCAGCATGTTCATCTTGAACTTTTTTTAGCATCCCTAATTAGAGCATTGTTTGTCTGTTTTAGTCCGTTAACTTTGGCAATAAATGTAAGAAAAACTAAAGCAAATTGTCAAATGTGGTAACTGATCAAGTATATGACAAATGGGAATTTCTGTATATGTCCATGGAGCAGGTGAAACTGAAACCAGAAACACTGTCACAAATTTCAAACTCCTTTCTTTAAAATCCATTTCCATAAAGGAGCATATACTACAAGTTGAAGGGGTCATGGTTAGCACTTAGCCATAAGAGGCATGTAGTGGAAGTAGGAGGATTTGGTAGAAGAGCAGTTGATTTGATAACATGAGCTCTCTTTTTCTCCCTCTATATAGATGTGTGTGTGTGTGTATATATACACAGAATGATTCATAGGAATTTCATAAAGCAATCTCCGAAGAAGAGAGAGAGTTTTAGTACATTTTTAAGTTGTTAATGGCTTCTCTCAAGGTGCTTTGCTGTCTCATAGCAGTTTCTTTTCTGTCTAGCTCTCTGTTAGACGCTTTTCCGGGTTCGGGTTATGGTTCGGGTGGGGGAGGCTACTCGGGGCTCACGCCAGAATTCTACGACTTTTCATGCCCACAAGCTAATGAGATTATAATGTCTGTATTAGAGAAGGCCATAGCAGAAGATCCCAGAATGGCTGCCTCTTTACTGAGACTCCACTTTCATGATTGCTTTGTGCAGGTAGCTTGATTAAGATTTCATATGCAAAGAGTAATTATTTTAGTTGAATTTAATTGTTTACTTTATCACACTTCTGCTACTGTTGAATTCTGTTTATAGGGTTGTGATGCTTCAATCCTGCTAGATGATAGTGCTACAATAGTTAGTGAAAAGAATTCTGGACCAAACAAGAATTCAATAAGGGGATTTGAAGTGATTGATGAGATCAAGGCTGAACTGGAAACAGTATGCCCTCACACAGTTTCATGTGCAGACATTATCGCCCTTGCTGCTCGGGATTCCATCGTATTAGTAAGGCATTTCAAATTAATCTTCAAGTTCATTAAAAATTATAACAAGCTTACTGCTATCTACCGAGAAAAAATCAGTATCACCTTTTATCAATTAAAACTGCACGAAGAAAATTACTCGAAACATTTTCGATCATATCTTCCACGCCTTAATTAGGCCAAGATCAAAATTCAATTCATTTTTACAAGAAACTTACAGTGATGATGACCATGCTACAGAGTGGTGGACCGCATTGGGAAGTGCCATTAGGAAGAAGGGACTCAAAAACAGCAAGTCTCAGTAGATCAAACACTGATATTCCTGCTCCAAATTCCACCATCAAAACCCTCATAACAAAATTCAAGCGCCAAAGTCTGGATATTGAAGATCTTGTCGCTCTTTCGGGTAAGAGAATTTGTTTATATATCACTATGCCTTGGTTATCAGATTCACTAAATAATCAGGAAAAAGATCCATTATTGGGTAGTGTGAAAAGATGCAAAAAGATGAAAAAATCTGTACATATATGAACTGCTAATAATTTGTTTATTTAACAATTCTATCTCGAGTTAAATTACAGGAGGCCATACAATTGGGGTGGCAAGATGAGTGACATTCAGACAAAGGCTATACAATCAAAATGGGAACAACCAACCAGATGCAACTTTAGAGAAAACATACTACAATGGCTTACAAAAAATCTGCCCTAAAGTTGGTGGAGATAATAACATTTCACCACTTGATTTTGCATCCCCAGTTAAATTTGATAACACATATTTCAAGCTCATTTTATGGGGCAAAGGGCTTCTCAATTCCGATGAAGTTCTGCTGACTGGAAACATGCACCAAACCATGGAGTTGGTGAAAAGCTATGCGGAAGATGAAGCTCTTTTCTTCCACCAATTTGTAAAATCTATGGTCAAAATGGGGAACATCAGTCCTCTTACTGGGTCAAAAGGCGAAATAAGGAAGAAGTGTCATCTAATGAACTGAACATTTATTCGGCATCTCTAGATAAAGTGTGCTATATGACTTAATGTGTGGTTTCAATTTGTCTTTCCGCAAGTCAAATGCTTGTATTTAAGTTGGTTGTGAATTGATCATATGGTCAGATGCTTTCCATCTTGTCTGTAATCTTTAGATACTACTGGCATTATCTTTGCTAATCTATCAATATCCCATTTCAAAGGCACTCGAAAAGCCCATTTAACTTGGCTTAGCCCCAGTCAGTGGTTTTGAGTTCTAATTGTTAGAATATAAAAACAAACTATAAGACTCAATACCAAGAAATTTGGTGTCGTCTTTCAAATTGTCAACCAAACTAAAAAATCTTGCCTCTAGGATGTTTATCAAATCCAGCTAAAGAATTAGCGCAATGACCCAGGAAGGTGAGGGAATTCATACCTTTGCACAACATTCTTCTTTCTCCATCCCCCAGGGTTGCTGCTGCCGCTGCTTGTGCTGGTGCTTCCTGCTCCTCCATTTATATTCACCTCTCTCCTTTACGTTGCCTCATGATGGCTTGCATCAACCAGATTCTCTTCAACAAAGAGCCATCACCACCATTCCGACTTACTCCTATGACTTTCACCATGCAAACCTCTCCCACAAATCTGCAATTTCTTTTGGGTGAAAAAAATAAATTCACAACTCCCACAAATCAACTTTAAACCACATTGCAACCTCCAATCCATCATCACCATCACTGAAAACATCAACTCCTTCCAGTCCATCACGGTCACCACTAGCACTCCATTTCAATCTCCCAACTTCACCACTAGCAAACAGCCAAACGCAAAAACCCCTCCTCTATCATGTAAAACCCAATCCACTACCTTCAACCCCTTCCAATGATCCATTTTCACTGCTCGTGCTACCAATGACTCCATGAACCATCGACTAAGTCCTACTACACTAGCAACAGTGGCTCTGAATATTCTCAACTTTTAATACGGGTTGCATTTCACAACATATTTTGGTCAAACCTACAAGTACCGTATATTCATGTAAAATTATCATATTGAAACAACTTGAATAATTAGTCAAGATGAAAAATGATGATATTTCAATAATTAAATCATAGTATTTCGTTTTCTCTTAAATTTATTAGTGTTTCATGTTTTATATTTTGTTTATTTCTAAGACGGACTATACCAGTAGATTTAAAATGGTTAAATGTCAGAGTTGGAATTCAAATCAAACCTTAAATATCATAAAACAATTCTCTACCTTGTTTCTAAAAAAGCACTGCATTGAATTCCTCTCCTCCCCAATTATCAAAATGCAAATCCACGAGATTTATACAAATTCGGTCTAGTTAAGACGAAATGTTTAGTTAAGACGAAATGTTTATGTTATGAGTTTCTATGTTCTGCATTACTAATCTGCACTTAAGCAATGATTAGAAAAATCAATAGCTTTTTGTTCGACTCAATCTTCAAAAGCAAATTGAAGGAAGCAGAACAGTACCTTGCCACACTGACGAGAAAACTGAAAGGGCCTTCTGCCGTAAGGCCATCTGCTGAACTCCGCCTCCTTGTTTATTCACTGTAAAACTGATATCAGATTATACATTGTTCAATGCACCAGGAAAAGGAAAATGGTTGAGTAATATGACCAATAACATCAATCATAATTCTGCTTGGAAATTTTGGAATTTCATTCACGTCAATGCATTTGAACACCAAAAAGCTCATAAAAGAAACCCAATCAGACTTTCTAAAAAGAAAAAAATCCTGACAAGAGGAACCACGGAAAATATTGCAAAAAAAATTTGGACCATTTCTCGATTTGTGCGTGTCATCCTTGCGCAGGGGCCATGCTAATCTTCTCTGTATCGTTCCAATTTTATCGGATGTCCCCGAAGGGACGAACTACACTACATCTCATCTCAATATAAACTGGAAGAAGTAACTGAGTTCAGTCGATGTGGGACTAGAATAGTTAGGATCGAATTAGAACAGTGCAAGTTAGATTCTGGGTCGGGTTAAGGGGTTGGCCCATTCTTACAAAACTGGATTGCAATCCACTAGGCAGTAGCCCACGTAGATAATATTAATGAGAAAATCAAAATTAATATTTCTATTTCAAAAAACGAAAGAGTAGGATATTTGAACCTTTGAATTTAAATAATAATAAGATTTCTTGCTACACCTTCAATAATCTAAAGAACTTCAAATATTCAAGGGGTGCACATGAAGTGTTAGCAATAAAAAATAGTGGTGGGATTTGACAAGATTTGAACGAAAATTGAAATAGAGAACTCGTATCATGTTGATAATAAACAATTCGTGCACACTATTTCTCAAAAAGTGATACAAGAACTATAGAAGAATGGTTTAATAGATAGTATAATTTATGTTATTTTTGAAGACAAATACAATTTATATATTTATAATAATACAATTATTCAATCTTCAATTTAGAAAAAGAATTATTAAATCAGACTTATAGTTTAATTTGATTAATTAAGAAATCTAAAAAAAGGGTTTTTCTATCTGCTTAATTAATAGAAGATTTACTTATAAGTTTTTCCATTGTTTAAATTTTTTTTTTAAAAAAAAGACTTATTTTATCCTTGCCGTAAAAGGTACTTCAAAATTAAGTATTTTTTTATACAAAATAGGGAAGTAACGTTCAAACGTATTCAAAGTGTTATCTGCACCTATTCAAAGTCTAATGGATTGCGATCTTTACTTAACTTAATAAAGATTGTGTTAGTGGAAATATTTAATAATTAAATACTTTCATTGATTAAATTATATTAAATAAAAATTTGATGCCAGATTGATTCTATAATCACTTATCACTTGTCATAACCACTGTCAAATCTCAACCAATACAAACTATCATTACAATGCTCCCTGAGAACAAACTTTACGCATGATGTCCTGTCGTACCAAGAAAAAATTTGTTTAAACCAAAAGTCGGTAACCAAAAATAATTATCAAAATATTTTAATTATGTCTTTGAAGTCACGGATTCAATCAAATTATTCCAACTTTACATAAAGAAAATTAAATAAAAGCTCTTAAAATGTGTTCCAAGTTTATTCACGAGCATTGTTGTTGATATTGTTGGAAATTATTTTATTTGTAATAATAAATCTCTCGGTTCACCTAAATGAGATAAATTACATTAAACTTTACCATGATCGCTAGATTTTAATTTGGTTCAATATTGTCACTAGGCTTCAATGATCTTAACTCAATAAAGGTCTATTTGATAGGCAAATATAAAAATGAATTCTAATTTTATATTAGTTGAAAAATAAAACATCATCAAATCCATATGAATTCATTTTTCATGAAAACAAAGAAAATGCATCTTAACATGGTTGTACTTTAGAATTCGATTTTTAATTCCACGTTGTAATCTATTGAGGGATAAAATTTCACATCGAATAAAGATGTAAACATAAACCAATTTATAAAGTTTTGGACTACTCATCTTAACAATGTTGATCTTTTAAGGTGGAACTATAATTCTTAACATGGTATCAGAACCCATTAAACTCCAACGAGTAATTCGATCTGATTAAGATTCCAAAAGTGATCATACAAATTTCAAGATTTGTCTGTTCAAACGAGCCACCATCTTGCGGGAACATATTAAAGGATGTAAACATAGACCAATTTATAAGAATTTATACTACTCCTCTTAACAAGGTTGATCTTTTTACGATGAAACTTCAATTTTTAACATAATCAAACGGTTAAAATGTAATTCATTTTTCATGAAACTCGTTCAATCAACAGGGCCTAATAAAAAATCGTTAGGAAAACAGAAAAAAAAATCGAATTGTAATTTTTACACTATAGAAATCTTCTTCCAAAATTTAGTCAAGAGTCCATAAAGTTTTTCATAGATATCTCCAAAATTGCACCTTGAGACGGCAATACATTCCTTGTCACTTGATTTCGACACATTTAGGTTCTACTTAAAAGGTTTGTTTGAGATATATTTTTTAAAGTGAAAAAAAATATCTCAAACGGCATTTACTTGGAATATTCCAAATGGCAATTTTATAGAAAGACACTAATAGAACTCACTAAGAAGAAAAAACAAATAAAAAAAAAACTAATATTTTCATCCCTTGTTCACCATTGAAACTTTGAACAAACTACCACTATAAGATTAATAATCTAACATATCAGCTGAGGCTATGATGGGCTGTTGGTGAAGGTTCATTAAATTCCATGGATTATTCAAGAAACCATCAGAAAACCCTTCGAACTCCTCAGCCTGTAACATGCGGTTGGTGGCTGGCGCCACCGCAGTAGTGGCGGCGACGGTGTTGGAGTTGATGTAATTAAGGATTTCATCGAGGGATTGCAATCTTTGGCTGATTTCCATCATTTGAGCCCTCAAGACTGAGTTTTCAGCCTCCACTTTCATGTAGTGCTGTGTGGTGACATTTATACTAGTAAGAATCTGGTCGTTCTCATTCTTCAACTGAGTCGCTTTAGCCATCATATCATCCAAATGCTTCTGCCTTCTCAATCGGGATCGCTTCGCCGATTCGCGATTCGATTGCATTTTCTTCCTCTTACGTAGATCCGTCAACTGCTGCAAATCTTCTCCAGAACCCGAGTTCTGAATCTGTCTAGACCCTGAAGAATTTCCACTCGAAGAAGCCATTTTTCTTATATTTCACACCAAAAGGGATTACTGATAAAATTCTGGTTAAAAAGGAAAATTTGCAGGGCTCTTTATGTATATATTTATATATAGAAGCTATAGGTACAAAGATTCAAAGCTCGACCGAAAGCTTTTTTTCTGGAAAACGTAAAACCAGTAGAGGAATGCAACGGAGAAAGATTGAACAAGACGGGTTCTGCGACTTAGGTAGTAATTGATCATAAAGCCAGAACGGGGGATTTCAACGAGTACAGGAGTCATGAATCTTAAACATCAATAACCAATTATGCAGCATCAAGACTATACTACACCAAACGGATCTAAAATCAGAACCCAGAAATCTGAAGAATTAAGGCAGGGAACAGAACAATAACAGTATATTGGAAATTCAAAAACTAAAGAGAAGAAATGAAGGGAAGGGGAAGAGGTTTTTGAGGTTGAGGAAAGGCCTGATTTATAGGGGGAATGGGTAGATCAAGAAAATTCAAGAAAGGGTATATTTGACAATTAATTCTTACCAGAATTGACTAATTTTGAGAAATTTAAATATAATTTCCAAATCAAGAGCACTTAAAAAATAATTATATTTGAGGCAAAAATTAAAAATTCTGTCCAGTGAATATTGAAAATAACAAACAATAAATAAATAAAAATATCGTGTATCTCATTGACCGAGTCCAAATAACTGGATATATTTTTTTGGACTCCGTGTTAATTAATTACAAAATAGTATATCAAAGTACACCATGTTTCACTTTGGTCTCAAATTTCATGTTGCTTAAACAATAGTAGGAAAATATATTAATAGAATACTTTAGTATACAATTTCTTTGAACCGCGCTATTTTAGAAAAATATATTTTAAAATAATAAATTGATGAAAAATATGTGGTTAAAAAAGAAAGAAATATTATTGATGTAATAAAAATATTATTTTATTAAAAAATATATAAATAAAAATGAGCACGAGAATGAAAATTAAAAAAAAATAACATAGCTCAAATTCATAAGTTTCACAAATTAAGAGATAAATAATAATATCAGACTTGTTGGTGGGCAGGAGAACTGTATTCCCACCGATGACGTGACGATCACACGTATGTGACGCATTTATTATTTTTTTAACTCTATATTTTTTCTTTTACCCCTACACCGTGCCCCCAACTACCTTGTCCCTTTTTACCTACGCCTCTCTACACCCGCCCCTTTTATCACCCACTCTTTAAAAATGTAATGATTTTTCTGATTTTTATCTCAATTTTCGACATCATTAAGGAATAACAAACAAAGTCGAGACATTATATTTTTAATATTTTTTTAAAGTGCTCAGGTCTAATTTTTCACATCATTATCGGCGCACAAAACGATCAACCTTACCAAAAGTTGCAATGTGTCAAAGTATGTTGTTCCAAACTATTTCAAAAATTTTGATAACGTGCTGACTTTAAAAAAATTGTTGACGATTGTACGCTAACCGATCCACAAATCCCCTACATCATCTTGAAGTTCGCTTCTAAAACTATATCATAGACATATCTAATAATCCAAATGGATATCGTTTGGATATCGAACATAATTAAACGAGCGTCTCAAAAATAGATGTCTAACTCTTTTTTTTAAAAAAAATTCAATTATTACATTAACGTTTCTTATTTTTGCAAGAATTTTTTTAAATATAATTTATATTATTTTATTAGAATATTTTTACATGAGTATGACGTCAAAGATTTTCGGGTCATTGCACAAAATATAATAAATTAACATTAGATAAGGTTCAAGTTTGAATTATTATTTTTCTTATTAATTTACTTTTTGATTTTATTAATTTGCTCTAATAAATTGGGTGACTATTGTAGAGAAATTATGTTCAAAATCAATAAAGTAAGTGTTGAATGAACGAGGTGGTCTGATAGGCCATTTGGCCATACGATCGCATGGCCATCAACAGGGAATCAAGCCCCTGTTTCGAGTCCTCTATGCGACCGCATATTTTGGATCATTGGAGGCTGTTTTCGACCGTATAATTTTTGAATTTGGTGGCTTTTCCCTTAAATTTTGGCACTATTTCACACTTCTAGTAAATGCTTATATATAGGAGATTCGTGTACAAAGAAATATATGTGAAAAACACTTGAGATCTATATATCATTCTAAAAATCAATTATCAAAAACTGATTCTTCATCATATTCAGAATTTTCTTTAGTGTTCTTAAAGTTTTGAGGATTACAATTTATGCTTGAGTATTTAATCCTTATAAGGCTTGTTTAATCCTCCAAACCATTTGTCGAAAAAACCTTCAAACATTATTTTTAATCCATAAAGGGACAAATATAGTTTGTTCAAACCTTCAAGTTTGTTCCTAGTTTGTTCGTGTTTTGTTCATCTCATTACTGCTATATTTAGATTGTTTATTTTTCCATCTCCGTTGCTTTTCTACAACAAATAAAAGTTGCATGCATAGGCAATCCATCACCAACTTCTCGTTCCATATGGGATTGCATCCGCATTATGTATTCATCCCTGTGGATCTAGCATTTAACGGATCGGATCTTACGATCACAAAGGCATTTATTATATTTGGAGTAATGTGCCGAATTTTTTTGATGTTATACGACGTAAAAATATTCTAATAAAATAATATAAAATATATTAAAAAATTCGTGCAAAAATAAGAAATGTTAATGAAATAATTGAAAAAATTTAAAGCAAAAACGAGTTAGGCTTTAAGACACTCATTTAATTATTTGCGATGTTCGTTTGAATTATTCGTTATGTTTACAATATAGTTTTTGAAACGAGCTTCAAGATGACGTTGGCGATTTGTAGATTCAACTAGAGTACAATTGTTAGCGAATTTTTAAAGTTAGCACGTTATCGAAATTTTCTAAATATTAGATTGGAATGTCTTACTTTGACGCACCGTAACTTCTGCTAATGTTGATCGTTTTGCGAGTCGTTAAGGATGCGAGAAATCATGGTGGGCATATTATATATATTATTGTGAAAATTTATATTTTAAATTAGGATAAATTGATCGACATTATCACGTTCTAATACATAGCATATATATCAATAATATATAAAAGATTCTCTCACATCCCATTTTTCTCACTTCGCACCCTCTCTTACAATACATCTCCGGTAACTCACCCAAAATTCTTACTCTTACACATCACAATTTATCATTCCCTCCCTTAAACCTAACATTTTCCCATTATTTAATAATTTATTTATTTACCTCAAACGTTCTCTCTCTCTCTCTCTCCACCATTCTAAAATCATGATTTTTTTTTTTTCAAAATTAGGTGATCACATTTTGTGACATCTAACCAATCGCATTCATAATAACATATAATTTATGATCACGATCACATGTCAATCACAAAACATTCAATGTCACAAAGACATAATTGTAATTCACAATTACAAAATTATACGTGTTTCATTCCCATTTTTTTAAAAATATATTTATCTCTCTTTTTTTCAACCACATATTCTTCAATAAAATAATATTACTCGTAAATTCAAAAAAGTTACTTATTTTCTAACCACACATTTTTTATCATCAATCTACTATTCCAAAATACTTTCCACACAAAAAGAGGAATTCAAACATGCATTTAATTACAAAAAGATATATTTTTATACGTCACAAATTATGGGTGACATTACCAAATTAACCATAACACTTAACTTATTTATCAGTTACAAATATACAAGTTGCATTTATAGCATTTGTATATGTATAGTATGTATAGAGAGAGAGGAAGTTTGTACTTAGAGAGAGAGACAGGGAGAGTAAAATATCTTTGCAATGGGGGTGGGCATGGCAGGGGTAGGAGAGAGATAATCACGGCAAAAAAATATGGATTTTGTTGAGTAAATAAAATTGGTACATAAGCGATTATCCAAAATAATGTGAAGGAAAAAAATTAAATAAAAATTAATTATATTTTAAATTGATAAATAATAAAATATTGTGTAATATTATTTAATTTCTTATATAAATCTTAATGTACGTATAGCAATAGTAAGATTCAAAGAATATATCTACAGTAGAGAAAGAAATATAGGGTGGGTAGAATTGTAGGGTAAATACAAATTTGTAGGTGAATTTTGAAAGGTCAAATTAACTTCACATGCTTCATTTCTTCCATTACAATAATATTCACATTTTGTGGTCTGAAACCTATTCTTCTTTTGGTGTCAATTCAATCAATCTTAATTTAGTTTTTGTTGAATCCTTCTTGTTAGGGATTTTACTATTAAAAATTTTGTGATGGTCTTATCCCTTACAGGGTGTAAACCTTCCCCCAAGCCCAATTACTTTTGTAATGAAAATTCCTTTTTTTAATAGAATTTTTTTTTTTAATGTATCAATCCGAAGTTTAAAAGAAAATAAAAAATTACCCCCCTACTCCGCCTTTGATCCGTTAGTTTCTTAAAGCTTGTTTGAACCCTATTTTTCTATGAATAAATTTTTTTTTAAATTATTTTCAACCTTATATTCTAAAATAATTATAATATATGAGTGAGAATCAAACAAGGGTTTAAACCATGTCTCAAGCTCGTCAAATTCCTCCTCGCTCATCTAGAAACTTAAAAATCAGTATGATGTTTCATACTAAAAAACTACCTTATCCATATCCGATACAGTGAATTTTCAAGTCTTTTTAAAAAAATATCTCTATTAGGCTTGATCATTCAAAAAACCAAAAAGGGGAGATTAGACCTCTAGACAGACGGAATATGTATACATGTTTTACACATAAAATCCAGCTTTCATATCAAAATCTCCAAATGCCTAAAGGCCTACTTGATTTGGCATCATCTCCATGGAAGATGGATATGAAATTCAATCTTCCGTCAAAAAAAGTGTTTGATTGGGCAGCATTTCTTGACAATTCATTTTCTTGATTTGGGCTCACACGGTGAAAATTCATTGATTTTTCAGTTTACTTTCTTTTTTTAAATTTTTTTTTTTTTTTACAATGGAAACAAATTTTATCTCCAATTATAACAAATTGTATTCTTTTAATGAACAATTTTAATGTAAAACAAAGTAAAACGAATATCAAAAGATCCAAAATTTCAATATTTTTCACTTGAAAAATTATACTAATCTAACACAATTAATCGACAATTTCTAATAAAACAATTCTAAGTAATTCAATTCTCCGAAATTCATTTTATTTCTACTCAAATTTCACTCTTAAAATCCAACGGACCCTACAAAAGTTTTTTTAATTTTATTTCTAAGATATTTATATAAAGTTTGCTAAAAAATGAACAATAAAATTATAAAATATTTCTACTCTAATGGTAGAAATTCACCCATTTACCAACTCCACAGGGAATTGTCAAATAATTTTCTGGCACGTGTTACTATCCTGTTCTTTATTTCCAAGATCAAAATTTTGACTTCAAAATTGATTTCTTGCTACATGTTTGGATGAAGCCCCCTTTTGCCAGCTACTATTATGAGTTGTAACAAAATCCATTAATAGACCAGGTTCAATTGACTTGCGAGGGATTTAATAATCAATTAAATTAACAAGATAAACATACCAAGAAAAGGTAAAAGGACGGTAATATTTTTCTTTTAACCAAAAAATTCAATAATTAGTCAATTAGTTGGCAGAGCCAAGACTCGAAATCAATGACGTCATAATTAAGTTTCCAACAAAAAAAAGGGCTTTCAAAAACATAACTTCAAATCGAAAAACTTATTTAATTCAACTTATCCTTATCCTCAAATAATAATATAAAAATGTTAAAGTAAATGTTAAAGTGACAGTATAAAAAATGATGTACATATAGCGTGATTGTTGAAAAAAATACCAACGCATATTAGAATTATTGCATTGAGAACTTGGTTCCTACCAATTTAACTATCAATGAATAGTAATTCGAGATTTTAATTTGAAGATATGATCCAAAAATTACAACTTTGAACTTTGAAGCATTTGTCGAGATTCTTCTGCTTCAAATGAATATTCCTTTGCATGATTATTTAATTTATGTCAGCAATTACATCTAACCTTCTAGAAAAGCGTTGAACGATTAATTCTTTCCACGTTACGTATAATTAATGGTCACACGTCTAAGATTGAAGTCTACGTAAATTGTTTTTATCCAGTCGCGTTTCATTAATCTTTTCAAAATTAGGTTGGTGGACGGTCAGATTTTTTTCTTTTCTTTTTTATTTATTTATTTTTCGTATTTATCCATTTTATCCTTAAACTATACATCACGAACTGTGCTAACAAACTAAAATTATCAACCTAGTGCTACGAGCTATAAATTAAGCTATGGTTTGATAGAGATTAAAATTATTATTTTTTGTAAATTTTAATATAAATTAATGAAATATATGTTTGAAAAAATGTGAGACCAATAAAATATATAGTTAATATTGATTATTTAACTTTGATTTTGATTAAAAGTTAATCAATATCAAATAGGAGTTAGATTAAAATTTGATTTTAATCAATACCAAACAGGAACTAAAATTAAATTGATGTGCAGCGATTCTAACAAAATCTATTAGCCGACATTTTTTAGTGGAAATCAAAAAATGTCGGTGTTCTAGCAAGATTACAAACAATGCATCTCTTCGACAAAAGTGTCATTAATGCCTGCAATTACGGACAACAATTGATCATTGGCAGAAGATGTCAATATCTCCGATAAAATTTTGTTTTTTATAAGATCTCGACGGTGAAGTTAAAATCTCTTATTTTTAAAAAAAACAATGTTGTTTTATTGGTACTGATGGAAATTTTCGTTATTATTTAATTTTTATTACTTTGGCGAAATATTTTTTGATAAATTAAATTTACTAAACTATCTATACATTCAATATTCTTAACTAAAAATTAGTAATCTTAAATTGTTATTTATTTATTGATAAAATGTTCTTGAACTAATATTTAATTTTTTTTAATATTTTCATAGTAGTTAAATTTAGTTTCATTGTTATTTTTAGTATTGCTAATTGAAAAGATATTCATTAATATTTATTATTTTATTCAATGATAGAATTTCTATCTACAAATTAAATTTATTAAAATAATTTTTTTGATAAAATTCTCTTTAAACTTTGGCATTACATATAGGAAAAATTCATTTTTATAGAAATGACTTTCACAGAAATTTACCATAATACTCACAATGAATGGATCCCACCGTGTTTGTTTGTGTTCTATTGTTTTTCTGTTGGTTTTGCTTTTATACATGAAGCAAAACTCTTATCTATATGAGGCTTTAGAAATTGTCTAATTTTTTTACAGGTTGACTCGGCTCTATTTGTGAGGATAGAAAAATAAATAAAATTAGACCAATCAACATCAAGATCCTAAAAGAATCTAATTTCGTGTATTATGATACTTGTTTCTCCATACTTGAAATTTTTTAGGGACCCTTTTATAAGATGTTGAAAATAATATTTGCTTATCATAGAAAATGTTGCATATAAGATTGTCCAAGAATGATAAGCTGATGTCAAATAAACCAAACCACCGCCTTATCGTGAATTACTTACTGCAATTAGACTATTTTTTTAGTTATTATCGTATAAAATATACAATTGATTTATTCTACAACAACGTTAGTCTGACATGGTCGGCTTGAAGGGTCAAAACTAAAGTCTACAAGATATTAAGAGAAGATTAGTAATAGTTAATGGATAAGGGTTGCAGCGGCTTTACGTTCTTTCAACTTTAATTTTTATAGTTAGGAGTTTAACTTTGAGTCTTGCATAAATATGTTATTTATTTCGATTGCGAGCGACCGCTTTTTTTCCTTACCAATTTTATCCTTACTAGCATGCTCGATTAATATATCGGATCGTGTTCACGTCTACATATAAAAAGTTTATTATTCTATTTATATGTTAAGAATTAGAAATCATGATTTTATTCAACCGAGAGCAATCAATTCGTAAAAAGAAAATAAATACACAAGAACACACAACATTATAGAGTTTCACCTAAATATAAGATTGCGTTATCTTCTGTAGCTACAGTAATTAATTATGTAGTGGTGTCAATCGAACCGAGCGGCTCCTCGGTTCGATCGCTCGGCTCGTGAAAAAATGAGCCACTAGCTGTTCGGGCTCGTCCTCGAGCCAAACCGCAGTGAGCTCGACGAGCCGTGCTCGTGAGCGGCTATGGGCTCGTGAATTTTTTTTTAAAAATTAAAAAAAAAATCAAAAAGCTCGTGGACTCGCGGCTCGGCTCATGAGCTCGTGGGTTTAAGCCGGCTCGGCCCATTGCCATGATTACAACTATGACGAAAAAAAAATTTACAAGAAAAATTGCGCACTCTATATTTTCTAACTCCTCTTTTTTATAATAACGTGAATGAAATTTCTAAATTATCTTCGATGAAATTTCAATAGATTGATTCGCTTACTGGCTAATCTACGACCTAATATTCATATATTGGACGTACATAAATTTCAATAGGTTGATGCTTTGGGAAGCCTATAAAGCACTAGTTTAGTGGTGACACATTTTTCTTTTACTGTTTACAAGTTGACAAAACTTTAAAGCTCATATGCCCAATATAGATAACGAGTACTTTAAGATAAGAGTTTTACGACGATTTGATATGACTTTTGAAAAGTAAAATATTAATTTTAAGATTAAAAGGTTGTTTTCAAATATATTTAAATAATTACCTGATTTTTTTTGTTTAATTAGAAAAACTTTTATAGAAAATTAATTCAAGGTAACTTTCTTGAGAAGTCATTCTATAAAAAGTAAAAACAAAAATCATGTCAAACGAACTCTTAAAGGTACAGACTGCAACGAGTAAATGGTAATATCTCTTTATATTCATATATATATAACTGTGTGAGTGTGTAATCTTGTCACTACCAATTAGCTTCTAAAGGTTTTGTTATCCATTCTTGGAACTTGCTTCATTACAAAGGCAACATCTAAGCCAAATATTTCTTTTTCATCTTTACTGTTGGTGGAGATAAGAGATTTGAAGAGGATCAAATCTTCTGCATCAAAGAATGGAAAAAAAGAACCAATACGTACGGTCTGAGTGCTTCGATTGCTAATGTAGCAACTCACGTTATTTAGTTGCATTAATCTTACGTATAAAATTTTAGACTAATTTTAACGAGACTGATATTTTAAGATTAAAGTCTTAATATGATATCATAGCTCATTTAGTTTTAAAATATCAATTTCATCCAACTAAAACTCGATTGAGTATTCAAATTTCAATATTTGCTAGCCGGCAACCATCTCCCATTATGATCTCGGTGAGCATTGACAAAGAGAAGCGAGGTCAGGGTACGATAATTTGCTTGTTTTGGAAGCACGTGATACCATTCTTGGCTAGCCGGCTACCATTTCGTAAATTGATCTCCATGGGACGAATATTGTCTTTAAATGAACATACACTTCACTCTTCGAGTTCATGTCTGTATATCTTAGAATACCCACATGTGATTCCATTAATTCAAGGCCCAATGAGCTAGAGTTAACATGCACGCCATAGTGTGAGGTTTGCACAAGAAATTATCTTTGAAGCTACAAAGCCTCCATTTTTGGGACTCAAATATTTGGGCTTCTTTTTACATTTGTGCATTCAAAAACTTTCATTTATTCTGAGTTCGTATCAACTTTAGTGTTCCAATTCAATGACCATGGGCCCGGGAACAAGCACCATTTGAGCAAATAAACAAGGGAAAAATACCATACACCTTACCAACTCAGAACAATATGGACATGATAGTGTTCTCTCATATAAGAAGTAATGTACGAGGAAAAGTTCTCAACAAAAAACTATTTACAAGCTACAACGCACGTCATCGTGCCTAAAAATATACTCCAAATGGAAATAACAAGTACGTAAACTAACCAAACGGCTCAAATCAATGTCCCCATTATTATAAAATTAACTAAGAGAGAAAGCAAGATTACCATAAAAGTTCTGATGCCAGAAACCAACAAGCTCCAATGCCACGTCATAAGCAATGTAGAAAACTCAAGTGCAGAGTCTTACATCCATGTTACCTGCCGCAGCTTCTGGATGGTATTGAAGTATTTCCATCCACATCAAATCCCTGATCACTTCTTCCTTTAAATCCTCATCCATGTCAAGATTGATAGGAACCTGGGCCGGAGGGTCACATTTCGGATCATACAGGGGAGACATGTATGGGTGTCGAAGTGCTTCAGTCACGCTAATTCTCTTTGAAGGGTCAAAGATGAGCATCTTCTGTAACAGATCAATAGCTAGAGGATGGGCATTAGGATAAAGGCGAGAAAATGGGGTTCCAGGGGAGCAAGGAAGTGATTTAATGTACTTTCTAGCCTTTGGGTTATCAATGAACTCGAGATCATCTTCCCTCTGGCTACCGAGGATGTTGATGATTAATTTAAGCTGGTTAAGACACTCTGTACCAGGAAAAATGGCTTTTCTACCAAGAAGTTCTGCAAAGATACAGCCAACAGACCACACATCAATGGAGGTCCCATAATAGTCACAGCAGAGAAGGAGCTCTGGTGCCCGATACCAGCGAGTGACCACATATTCAGTCATGAATTGACCTTTGCTGCTATTTGTACGTGCAAGCCCAAAATCACATATTTTTAAGTCAAAGTTTGCATTGATAAGTAAGTTTCCAGGCTTTAAATCACGATGAAGAATGTTTGCCGAGTGTAGATACTTTAGACCTCTAAGTAACTGTCTTCAAAAACATAGAAGAGTTAACCCAAAAGGCTGACAGAAACAGGGGAAGTTTCTCACAGATTTTAGGATATATCATGTTAACTAACAAAAAGAAAAAGTGGTCAATATCATGAAAAGGATATCAAGAAAGTAATTAAGTCCCATTTTCACGATTGATCCCTTGGGGTCTAGAAGAAACAAAATAATTCTGCCTTAGTGAAGCATCGTAAAACTAAAGAACTAAGCCGAATTCAACAATTAGGTTTGCTCATCCACATATAAACAAACTAGTCCTATCAGTCCTCTCCTGGGTTTTATAACTATAAAGACTACTAGGCGCATATTTGTCCATGGAGAATTAGACCAAAAGTCAGGACAATAATTAATGCCTGACTTCACCAAATGCTTCTAAACTATATATACATATGGACAGCTAAATTATGGCATCAAAGTGTAGCAGAGGAAAAAAAGTTATAGGTGGTACAAAACCACATGAAGCATGTAAGTAGACTTCGATGATCCAATAGCTAAATCAGGCTAAAACTGTGTTCTTCTTTTACATATGTATGGATTTGCTGCAGCCTTCACCATATCTCAACCATGCGAGTAGACTGCCATGTGATTATTTGATTTTAGTGGGGCCTTTACATGGATGGTTCCCATTATGAGTAGTTGAAATCACAGAGATAGGACAAGAACTTACTAGACATTCATCCATTTTAACATACATTATAGAATCACGATTTGTGTAATGATCAGGAAGTATTTACTTGGTCTGCACAGATCTGATCTGCTCAAACTTCACAAATAACCAATCACTTCGTTGTTTGAAGCTACAAGAGAGGCGAATAATAACTAAAATACAGAATCATATACCTGGAAGAGGAGATATTGGCAATGGTCATTTGTAAGCATCTGAGAGGACTTAATTATCTGGTGCAAATCTGTATCCATAAGCTCATAAACCAAGTAAACATCCTTGAAATTTCCCCTGTGAATAGGCAGCATGACATCTTTCAGAGCTATCACATTTTCATGTCTAAGATGACGAAGAAGCTTCAGCTCACGCAAAGTTCTCAGTGCATCAATACGATTTTCAAAGACATTATTTATCTTCTTGATAGCGACCTTTTCATTGGTTTCCCTGTTGATTGAAGAGAAGACAATGCCGTACGCCCCTCGTCCAATAGGCTTGATTGGCAAGTATTTTGTATCAATCTCAAAAAGGGTTTGCCACATGGAATAGTAATGCTTCCCTCGAGATCCAACCCCATCTGGAGGATCCACTGGAATTGCCATACTACTGAAACAATTCCAAGATTTACAATAATTATAAAGGTTATATCAGTGTAACACTATCAAGCACATATCTTTAGTCATGATCCTCAAATGTGCACATAGACTAAACTAACTTCACCCTCGAGTTGAACACCTGCTGTGCAATCATTCTAACACGGTATTACTACTTAGCACATGTTTGACAAGTGTTTATAAACAGATAAAAATAAGTTGTGGATAAGTGAGTACTACTTTTGGATCTCACGACATATGTGGATAAAGAGTGGTTTTGCTTTTAGCACACTTGTGAGACAATCTTTATCAGCACCTTTGGAAAGATATAATTACTACATTTTGCTTCCACTTGGATCATTAACAATAAATTGATGAAATAAATAAAAGACAGAAGTAACTACTCATTAACTTGTTCCGAAAAGGCAATTCAATTAAGAAGAAACCTCTATAATCTTCAATGAAATTGCAAGGTTATATTTTGACCACACTTTCTATTAATTTCACGAGGCAGGTAGATAGAACAGAGAGAACTCTTGAATTTCGACTAATACTCTTTTCACTTTTTCCTCAAAAAGTGAAAATTGGAAACACTTTCCACATTCTATGCAAGATTCAGATCATATTTGAAACTAATTTAAAATTACACAAACAGAAAGAATTAAACTATATAAACTATCAGGATAGATAAAAGTAAACATCAACATTGACGTGAAAAGAGAAATTATGTTATTTTAAAAGATGCAATTTTTCAACTTACCCCATTATGGAATAAATAGTATAACCTCTGTAATTGTCAAACACAGTTAAAAATCGAAATCAAATATGATTACCACAAATCCAAAATTTGTATACAGCACAGAAACACGTAGAAAAAATCGCTAACAGATGGAAAAAGTCCAAATACCTTTTGCTCTGAAATCTTCCAGCCCTTTCTTCGAATCTCTTTGACTAAACAATTAACTCTTCATTTTAGCTAGCGAAGATCATATTTATTCATCCGAATTCAATATTTTTAGCCAATTACCTCTGAATCCTTCGAGGATCCTCACTTGACTTCCGATTCTCCACTGATTTGAGTTTTCGAAAATTCACTGAAATAAAGACTCAATTTTTGTTGAATTTGACTGAATCGAATCAGAAGAATTTGTAATAATAATTAAATTTTAATGGATTAAATAAATATTTTAAACGAGAAGATATTTGATAAATGTATGATCCTTTATAATGCGGATCACTGATGAAGCAAACAGCACTGCCACTACTATAAATTCTCGATTTTTTCTTAAAACAACTATTCAAGTGGGCCACACATGAAATGCTGAGTACATCCGATCTATGAAGACGCAAACAAGGAACTAATCGTTGGCCCCGCCGCTGATCAAATAAACCCAGTGATCTTCACTAATCATCTTAAGCCACGTGAAAAATATATAATTATTTCAACTCTTTAGTTAATTACATTAATACTAATACTTTGGTGGTACGCAGCGTTGACAGAAAAATGTTGATAGATGCATCGACAAAATAAGTGTCGACAAAATATGATTAAATATAAAAGTTAATGAGTTATGGTAAACGTACATAATGAGTGCCATAATTGACAAATGACCCCCAATACGGGACCGTCATTTATGACCTATTATGTAAAATGTTATGTACGGATATCATTTTTCTTGGAATTATGTTTTAAACAGTCAAATGACAAAATACCACGTGGTATTATGTCAAGGATTATGTCAATCCTTACGTAATTGTAGCATGATTCAATACTTTATGAGTTGGGCTCCAATTTTGGAGAATATATTGTTAAAAAAATAACAAAATTTGCATTTACGTGTAATAATATTTTATTAAATGATGTGTAATTGAAAAGAAGAAAGTAAAAAATGTAAATGAAGTCCAAGCAGGGTGGCTGAGGTGAGAATTTTATACATCAAATATTTTGGTGCTTTATCATTAATTTAGAAAAATGTGGATTTTGTACCGAGGGATATGAAAGGTACAACATTTACATTTTGTGTTTCCTTGCTCCTTAGAAAAAAGAACACTTCTTCAAGATTCACATAATAATGAAAAATGCGTAACTGGAATAAAAAAGAAAGAACTGAGCTATTTGCACCGGGGGGTTGACACCCCCCTACCGGCCCCCTCACAATATGGGGCCCACCTTTTTTGAAATAAAGCAGCATTATTTTGCATTACCAGTTGCAATTCAAATAGATTTTCAAGGGGAGAAGGGCACTATTAGAATTCCTAAGCTTGTCCAACAATGCAATCGTCTTCTTTCCAACATTCTTTTTCAACGGTTTCAAATTCTGTCCTAAAGTAGTGCAAGTGAAGGTATTAAATTACAATAACTTGAGTAAAATGCATCTAGCTAATGATTTAAACAAAATTTCCGTTCACCTGGTCTTTGGATCTCTACAAACAGAACAAACAACAGGAGAATCATTTGTGTAGCAAAGAGACACAAGTCACATTTGAATCCTCGAAGTTTCCACTGCCAAACATTGCTGTCTAAATGGAAGATTTGAAATAAAAAAGTATTCGAGTAAGAGAGAGAGCGAGAGTTCGTAGGTGCTAACAAACAACATAAAGTGATTATGTGATTATACATACATAACCAGAAAAAGAAACCCAAAAAAATGAAAACTTCTCGCTCCTGGCTATCTTACTAACTAATTTTTATGGTAAACATTTCATAGAAAATCGTTTGTGTTTTTACGACCTTTCTATTAAAACTCATCGAAAAAATATTCTTTCATTTCGGTCGCATATTGGTTCAATATTCCAAAACCTTTACCCTGAATTCTCATAGTAATGCAGTATAACCTCTGAAATAAAAATCTGTAGCCCGTTATCGCAAATGAAATTTCACAAAAACACCTCTATCATTACGCGCAATTTACATCAATTCTTACTTTTTTGGGAAATTGAAATCTTACCTGTGAACTGTTTTTTTGAATTTCTCTTCATCTAGAAATTGTAGTAAAAAAAAAAAAAGAAGAAGCTATGTGCTCATATATGACATGCTCGGTTCCTTCACTCACCAGACCTGTCAAAAGGAGGAAATCTGATCTCCCTTCCTGATAATTCTGTCACTCTTCCTCCTTATCATATTGGGAATTTTATTTCATATAACCAATTATCCAAATCTCATAAACATTTTATGTTAAATGTCTCTTCTCATTTTGAACCTCTCTTTTTTCATCAAACTATCAAAATTTCCCAATGGCGTGAAGCTATGCAACTTGAACTTGATGCTATGGAAGCAAATCACACCTGGTCCATTGTGCCTTTACCTACTGGGAAACATTCAGTGGGTTGTAAATGGGTATATAAAAACAAGTATAAGTCAGATGGTTCTCTGGAAAGGCACAAAGCACGCCTTGTGGCAAAAAGCTATACACAAGAAGAAGGGTTGGACTACTGTGATACTTTCTCCCCAGTCGCCAAAACTGTAACTATTAAGGTGATGCTTGCCCTTGCAGCCTAGCATAATTGGCACTTGTTCCAACTAGACGTGAATAATGCCTTCTTAAATGGTGACTTGTTTGAAGAGGTATATATGGATCTCCCACTTGGTTATGAGCTCCATAAGTCTATCAAATAGGTGGATAAGCTGGTGCGTAAATTACACAAATCCATATATGGTCTCAAGCAAGTTTCAAGGCAATAGAATTCCAAGTCTTCACATGCCCTCATTCATCATGGCTTCACTCAATCAAAGGCAGATTATTCCTTATTCACAAAAGGATCTGGTGATAATTTTGTTGCATTATTGGTTTATGTAGATGACATTATCATCAGTGGACCCAACATTTAATACATTGATTCCTTAAAGGCTTTCCTACATTCTCAGTTTAAGCTAAAGGACCTGGGTTGTTTGAAGTATTTCTTAGGGATTGAAATTGCTCGTTCCTCATCAGGTATTGTCATTTTCCAGAGACAGTATGTCTTGCAGTTACTCGAAGATGCTGGTTATCTGGACTGCAAACTAGTAAATAGTCCTATTGATCCTAAGAAAACCCTTAGTTTGCATAATGGGGATTTGTTACCTCATGCTTCTCATTACATGAGGTTGATTGGGAGACTAATATACCTAACTCTTTCACGACCATATATAATATTTGCAGCGCACGGGTTAAGTCAATACATGTCTCAACCAAGATTACCACATCTTAAGGCAGTTCACCATCTTCTTCGATACCTAAAAGGAAGTCCAGGTCAAGGCCTTCTGTTTTCTTCACACATCACTTCTCCTAATGGTTCCTCAGATATACATTTCAAACTTCAGGCATTTTCTGATTCGGATTGGGGGTCTTGTCTTGATACTTGAAAATCTACCACTGGTTTCTGTATCTTTATTGATGACTCAATGGTTTCTTGGAAATCAAAAAGACAACCTACCATATCTCGCTCATCAGCTGAAGCTGAATACAGAGCTTTTGGTGCTACAGTTAGTGAAATCATCTGGATTAAACAGTTGTTAGCAGATTTCCAAATCCCTATTGCACCTTCAGCTGTTCTTTATTGTGATAATCATGTTGCAATCCAAATTGCCACAAATCCTATTTTTCATGAACGAACAAAATACATTAAGATCGATTGTCATTTTATTTGTGAAAAGATTACTGTTGGGTTGGTTAAACTACTTCCAATTGGATCACAGTATCAACTAGCAGATGTCTTAACTAAACCGTTACTTGCTTCCATTCTTAATTCTTTATTAGCCAAGATGTGTATAAAAAATATATACGACACATCTTGCGATGACTTATTTATCTTGTAATTCAATTTGGAATTCATTGTAATTCATATTGTAGTTCACATTGTAATGACCTTCCAGCCACACGTGCAAGTAGTTAGATAGTTAGTTAGATTAGCTGGCATTTTCATTTTGGCTATTTATACATGTAAAACTGATTCATCTAATGTGAATTTTGATTCTTCTGGTGAGTAACGGAGCAGCATATTCTTCTTTCTGCATCTGAATTATTTCTTCCTCATCTTTAATAATTTACATGAATTCTTACTTTTTTGGGAAATTGAAATCTTACACGTGAATTGTTTTTTTGAATTTCTCTTCATCTAGAAATTGAAGTATTAAAAAAAGGCTATGTGCTCATATATGACATGCTCGGTTCCTTCACTCACCAGACCTGTCAAAAGGGAGAAAAGTAATGAAGAAAAAAACATCCACATTATTAAAAAAAAACTCCAAAAAAAATCTTGAATCGACGAAAGAAAATCGCACATAGTCGAAAGCCTTCCTAAGATCTTCTTGTTCCTTCTTGTTGAATCATTGAGGCTTTCATTATCAAGTTTCATGGAAAAACTGATTTAGTTTATGATTTTGAATTTATGTTTTTAATTTGAAGTTATATTGTTTACTTAGTCAATGGTAGTTGATTCCTTAAATCCAGGAATATCAATAACCAAATAAAATATCGGTAGTTAAGATTTTTATGGAAAAAAAAATCTCTATAGTTAGGATCTTTTTTCTTGTATTTAATCAAATTGGAATAAAAGAAACCTAGCATTATTTTTCTGTAAAAATAAAAAGAAATTTCTCTGCAATTTATTTCTTCAATTTTCTACAAATGGTATCAGAGCATTCTTCTTAAGGAACTGTGAGCATTATTTTCTATTGAGTGTGTGAGCTTAAACACTTGAGAGCTGAAACACCTGTGAGAGTGAGTATTCAATTGTTTTTTTTAAAAAAAAAAATGGCATCAAGTAACTTTTCTGTTCTTGCTCCTTCTCTCTTTACAGGAGAAAATTATCAGATTTGGGCTATTAAGATGAAATCCTACTTAAGAGCCATGAGTTTGTGGGAGGTAATTGAGAATGATGTTGATCTTGCTCTTCTTCTGCAAAATCCAACACTTGCACAGATCAAGAAACATGAAGAACACATGGCTAGAATACCTAAAGCACTTACATGCATCCACTCAGCAGTATTAGATGTAATCTTCACAAGGATAATGACTTGTGAATTGCAAAAGCAAGCATGGGAAAAATTGAAGAAAGAGTTCGAAGGTAGTGACAGGGTAAAGACAGTCAAGATATTGACTCTTAAACGAGAGTTAGAAATGTTGAGAATGAAGGATGGAAAGACAGTAAAGGAGTATTCTTTAATGCTCCTAGGAGTATTCTTTAATGCTCCTGCAACTTGTGAATCAAATTCGGCTATATAGTGAGACAATTGAAGACTCTAAGGTGGTGGAGAAAATGTTGATCAGCTTGCCTAGCAAATTTGATTCCAAGATTTCAGCAATTAAAGAGTCTTGTGATTTGAAAAATTTGTCAGTTGCAGAACTTATTAGTAAGCTGCAAGCATAAGAGCAAAGGATCTCTATGAGATCAGAAGAAAATATTGAAGGAGTACTTATGAAGAAGGACAAAGGCAGGAAAAATGGAAGAAATTTGTTGGTGCCAAACAGAGCAAAGACAAAGCTCTAGCAGAAAGCTCAAAAGGGTTTCATAAAAAAGGTAAGTTCCTACCCTGTGGAACTTGTAAAGAACAAACCATCTTGAAAAAAATTGTTGGCATAAAGATAAACCTTAGTACTCGTGTAGATATTGCAAGGGATACGGGCATACTGAAAGGTTTTGCAAATTGAAAATGGAGCAAGCAAAACAACAGCTTCCACAGCAAGCAAATCACACTCTGGAGGAACTACAACCTGAGGAACGATTATTTATGGTCACAAAACCTTCTCAACCACTTGGAGCCAACATTTGGCTTGTTGATAGTGGTTGTACTAGCCAGATGACTGGTGATGTAAGTATGTTCACTTCACTGGACAGATCCTTCAGAGTCAAGGTACAGCTGGGAAATGGAGATCTTGTGCAGTCTGAGAGAAAAAGTACTATTAATATTCATACAAGAGAAGGTACCAAGTTCATTTATGATGTTCTTTATGTTCCTAGCCTAGATCAAAATCTGTTGAGTGTGGCTAAAATATTGAAGAATTGTTATTCTGTAAATTTCAAGGATAATATGTGCACTATTTGTGATCCTTATGGCTGTGAAATTGCAAATGTTGGGATGGTAGATGACAATTTTCCTTTGGATTTTAATATGCTAAACAACATGTTTATAGTGCTAAATCTGATAAAACTTGGCTTTGGCATAGAAGATTAGAGCACTATAGTCAAAAATCTCTCAAGTTTATGGAAGATAATAAAATGGTGATGGATATATCTGCTATTTATGTGAGTGATGATGTCTGTGAATGTTGTAAAAAAGGAAAGATGCATAGAAAAGCCTTTCCTATCAACAAGGCTTGGAGAGTAACCAACAAACTTGAATTGGTCCATACTGATGTCTGCGGTCTAATGAGCATTCCTTCTCTAAATAGAAGCAAATACTTTCTGTTATTCATTGATGATTTTACAAGGATGGTTTGGGTTTATTTTATGACTAATAAA
>CAIGRN010072883.1:0-11775 GCA_903798345.1 Fraxinus anomala
TAATAGTCCAAATGCGTTGTCGGTGAATTAATTGATTACTTTAACCATAATATGCCCAGAATAAGTAATTGATTTCCGACGAATGTATGAACGTCGATGGCCAATAGTTTCTGCAATGGCAAAAGATCTACTAACACCTCCGGTTAGCACTGTAATTTCGGAGTCTGCTTTTAGTGTGGGGAAGATGGTTCTCTCCGATATCAGGAGTCGACTAAAAGAAAATATTTTGGAAGCATTAATATGCGTGAAAGATTGGGAAGACGCTCATTATCTATTGCAAGATAAATATGTCGAATTTGCATGTAATCAAGTAAGTGATATTTAATTTAACCATATTTATCAAAAAAATTTATTATAATACCTTTATACTTTTTAAAAAAAAACTGTACACGTAACAAGTTGTTCGTGTACAATTTTTAACTTCGCCTACTCGAAATTGAAGTTGTCGATCCCAAACCCGGATAAAAGATGAGGGTGTATCTTTTTTTAAAAAATTTTTAAAAAATAAAAATATTTTGAAAAATATATATTTAAAAAAATCTTTAGAAAATGTGTGTGTGTGTATATATATTAGATTTAGTATGTTATATAGAAAAAAAAAAAGAGCAGGTGAGCTCGGCTCGGCTCGCCGAGTACCCACACGAGGCGAGCTCGCCCAAAATTGGACGAGCCACGAGCCGAGCTCGCGTGGGTACGGGCTTTGTCATCTCTAACTAGAAGATAAGTATTGTATTGACACATTTACTGCCTATGTTGAGATCAAAATTTGTTAACTTCTATCTTCAGGACATATTGCATGCTATTTTCTCGTCATCTCATCGCATGTCCATTTGAGAAGTGAGGAACATCTTATAGATTGATTTGGAACATCTTGAAAGCAAAAGTACCTATTGATTTTTTCTCTTCCATATCAAAAGCAACGACCTAGACTACATTTTGTAGAGTCTATAAGAACTTTTTACATAAACTTCAATAAGCCACATGTTCTTCAATATACGCAACGCCTTAAATATATCAATGAATTTAATAAATATTACGTGTGACTAATGAATGAATCTAAGGAAATACAAATTATCTTATCCTATGAAATTGAAGATTTAGTGATCTGGTTTAGTAAATGCACGAATGTGTCGATTGATAAAATTAAAATTAAATAAGGAGACGGTAAGAGTATTTCAAATTTGATTTATATAAAATCGTCCACAAATGATTACCATTTCAATTTTCATGGACTTTTAATATATCGAAGAAAGTAATAATCAGAGAAATTTGGTAAATTTAAAAGGGTGGCTATATTCTTATAAGCGAACACAAGTTATGCATCTCATTCTTGTAGGTTAACCAGATTTCACTCCTCTTAAAAGAGATAATCATAATTTCATTGTTCATTTTTGTCACACGAGATTTCACAATGAACTGGTTTGGTATTATTCATAAACTGGTTTCGAACTATTCACTAAATCACTCCTCTTAAAAGAGGGAATCTCCTATATATGAAAAAATTTCTTGGGGCTAGCCTCCGTTACATACTGGAGTTATAACATTTGAATTTCATTGTTTATTTTTGTCATACGAAATTTCACACTAAACTGGTTTGGTATTATTCATAAACTAGTTCGGAACCATTCACTAAAATATCTTCTCATAAATGCCTTTTGCTCTCTCTTCACGCACGTTCTCTGCTTTTGGACCAAACGAAACCCCACGAGGATGAAGAAAGGTAATATCCAAGAAGTAAGATCCAACCCACGCCATTGTGCCAAAAAAAAAAAAAAAAAAAAAAAAAAAAATTTATTCAAGAAAATAATTAATTTGTTTCACTTTCATTTTTTTATTTCAGAAGTATTAATTATTCTCGATATATATTAATTCATTTAATCTAGCTGAATNAAAAAAAAAAAAAAAAAAAAAAAAAAAAAAAAAAAACCCTTCAGTTCTACACACTCCACCTCCTTCATTTTTTAAGGATTCTCTTCGTACGTAAATTCTAAGCTCAATAGAATCAATTAAGCTTCATTTCTTATTTTCAAACGTGTGTTTAATTTAAAATTTTTTTGTTCTATGAAATTCACTTTTGATTTATTTAATTTTGTTATTCAGTTTGGGTGCTCGAATTCCTATAAAATCAGTAAGTCTCTCGAAACCCAGCCCTTTTATTTTCTAAACTAATTGAAGTATTTCTTTTATTTCAGCTCTCTTTTCGAATTTTGATGGATATGTTCCATTACTAATTAATTTGCATTTGTATAGTGGCCCTGTCATTACATAGACTAACTATTTACTTGCTACGACTCACCAGAGATGATCAACTTGAAGCAATCTCAATAAGGCTGGCCAGAAAAGGTTTTTCCCGAAGTAATGCTCCTTGCACTTTTTTCGTGATTTCTTGATTCAAATATCCAATGAACTTAGTGAATTGGAATGAACTTAGGGAACTTGTGGCCATGTGCAATCGCACCACCTGCTCACTCTCAGGGCAGCCTATGCATCCGATGACTATTGTCTCACGGATCAGCAATTTGACTTGATCGTGCTCAATGATGTACGACGGGCAGTTCATCCTTGGCTATGTTTTTATTGCTTTTGTAGAACTGAATTTAATACAAGAAATTGATATTAGGGTTGAACATATGTAAAATTCTTGCCTTGTTCTTTCTGATATTAGCAAAACCAAACAGAGGCTATGCAAAACATTCCATTCTGCTTTTCTTTAATCACATTCTTTTTTCTTCCTTATACAACAATATGCGTTTATAATTAATTACTATTAACTGAAAATATCCATATCCTGAATAGATTATATCTAGGGGAAAATAAATTGAATTGAGTTAAATAAAAACTTAGGGATGCAGTCGAGACAGTAGCTTTGTTTGAGCTAATAGTTTGATTCTTTGTTCTTAACACAAATTTGTTTCGAGATGCTCAACGTCTACTGGCAATAGTCTCCTAAATACAACAATCACGTTTCATAATAGCAACACTTACCAATTATGAGGAGCAAACAGCATAATGTCTCATATTATCTATTTAGAAAAATGTACTAATAATGTATGCAGATGTGTCTACTGTCGATCGTGTAATAGTTGCATCGGATCGTTTGACTAATTTGCTGTCCCGTTTATGCCAGTAAAACCACCTTTTCTAAAAGCTTAAACTAATAGACATCTAAGATTATACGCCAAACTTATTTTTCTTTTCGTCAAAAGCCTGACTACCAAGTGCAAAATTTAAAGCATGCGCCTTCACATTCATTTTCCAGCTTAAAGACATCTTCAGTGTGCGTGATACAAGATTAAACTATGAGAAAGAATCAACAAGCATTCTACGTTTTTACACATATACATTGGTATGCAATTAGGCAAGCCCACAAGGCCAAACAGGGGATAAAAATACATAACATTTCCCTCCTTTCTACTCTTCCTCTGCTCAATGCACATGAAACTCGTCAAGCATAACTCTCTTGATTTTTAGCTGATAGTCGCTTGAGAAACTCGTACGTTGTGATCATGGTTGTTGCAGACATAGACATTGAAGCCCACCTAGGACCTAAACCTCTGTAACAAGCACTTACTCCACCTTCTTTAACCAAGTTCCTCACTGTCTGTAAAATAGTTGGCGCTCGAACACTCCCTCTTCCCTCTCCATCCAAAACCTGCAACCTCGTCTTGATTGTGTCGAGAGGCATAGTAACCAAAGCCGACACCCCACTAGCGAATGCAGCACTGAACCCCTGAACTGCCACCACTGCCTTCCCATCCGGCCTATAACCACTCTCATTTTTCTTGCAGCAATAACAACCCATGCAGCCCCAAATCAATCTATGAGCGATAGAGTAAGAAGCCCACCACACAGCATTGGAAGGTGCATAAGTCAATATTGATATCCCAAAACCCCTATACAATCCCCTCACTCCGTTAGCATATATAATCTTTCTAAATGCATCAATCCCACCATTGTATGTTTTTGAGCCAACTGAACAACCACTGGCTTTACAACCACCAGTACCACCTTGAACCATCAGTCTCTGGCTCACAACATCGATAGGTGTCCAAACCAATTGTGCAGCCATTGCTGCACTTAGGCCTGCAGCAGCATTAGCAATAGCAGAGGCCGAGGCCTCGGATAATCCCAACTGACCAGTAGCAACATTGCCTACATTACTCTTTGTCACTTCAAGTGCCCCCATGTAAAGGGCACGTGCAGGAATTGTTCCCATAAGGGAAGTCCCGAATCCCCGGTAAAATCCTCTGTATCCCTCGAATTTCAAAATGGAGCTTGCCATTTTCAGTGATGAAATCTCATTCAACATCACTTGCTGGCGCGTTTTCAAGACCACTATTGGATAAAGTGTGCCTGAAACGCCTGAAAATAGTGCTGCCCCGAGGAAGAAAAACTTGGATTTATCCAACATCTCCCAATCTATATCAGCGGGAAGATGAATTTCCGGAGCTGAATCTTCCTCAGCCGCACTTAAACTCATTTTCGCCACTTTCAATTTCTTCAAAACAGAAACCCTCAAAACAAACTAAGCAGCTCAAAAAATCTAATCCAATCCCCCCCAAGTCCTAACTGTCTTTCTTCAGCATCTATTATCTCAAAAGCCTAAAATGCATACATATATTTAGGTATATACATGCAAAATATCTGATTTTCCGAAAGAAAAAATTGGAAACTCTAAAAAAATAAATTAAACCAAACCTTTGTCCTAATTTTCCGAGTCTTCAAGGGTTGAGTTTAAAGGTCTAGAACAATCACAAAATTGTTCATATGGGTATATATTTATGAATCTATTCGAGAGTAAGAATAAGACGGTTAATACTTTTTGCGTTTTCGCAAACAGATTAAAGAGCGAAAATGAGTCAGCACAAAAGGATCCGACATTTCCTCACCAGAAATTTCAAGCTGATCATTTGGAAACAAGAAATGATTCAGATAATGTAATCCGATAGCTGGGCATTTTGCAGATTCATATATATAGAGAAAATTTCAAGAAAAATACAGGAGATTTCTTGAAATAACTGAAAGTGAAACAGGGAAGTGTGGCGCACCGAATTCTGTGTGACAAAAGGTTGATCAATGGATTTGGAATTCGAGGGTTCCTCAGCCGGATATGGACAATAGTCGATTGTTTTATTGGGAAATTTTCTTGGGATTCAGCGTGGATTAGAGAGTAGAAATCGGGCAGTTACAAAAGGCTGGCTGGTACTAAATGGGCAGTGAATAATGGGTGTGCGCCCTTTGATTGATTGATAAAAACTGTGGGTAATAAGGCTATCAGACCAATGGGCTCATCATTTTTTTTTTCTCTAGGCATTAGTGGCCAATTGTTTCCTTCTATATAATATAACAATTATGCTACTGTACAATTATACTTGACAATATTGGCGTTGTCAAAATTTGGATCATTAAATTAAAAAAACAATTTTTGAAATTGATGAATTTGGTGTTGACAAGTGTGAGTTGTTCATCAATATTATCAGACTAGATTGTACATGTAGCTTGATTTATAATATAATGATATGGTATGTTTGATATGCTGGACAAGAATGTAGACACGATCTGATTTTGAGGCCGTTCGTGCTTAGATCGGGCTAACCCCAGATTAAGCTTTCGATACGACTTGATTTTAGGTGTGTCGTCAATCAAACTAAAGTTTAAACTGAACTTTTGTTTGCATCAAGCAAGGTCTAGACTGTGCTTTTGATGTTTTAAGTGGCTCAACGAATTTCTAACCTCTAGCTATGATGGAATGTAAGAATTAAGGGTGAATAAAGAGGTTCAAATCTTGACTATTAATTTCCTCTCTTTAGACATTAAAAAATAAGAGTAAAAAGAAAACTACTAGTATGTTCCCTCATTCTATAAATAGTGATTTTTATGAGAATATGTGATTAAAAAATAGGAAATTTTTTTAGTATACGTGTCGAATATTTTATTGTGTGAATGTGTAGTTGAAAATGACCCTATAATAAACCATAAAATAAATTAATGTGTGTCAAACAGACACTTAATGGACAGATTGAGACTCGATACCAATCAAAACATTCATTATTTCAATTAAACCATTGTGCTAGAAAATTTTTGACACTTTCGTTGACATTCCCTCACAATGTGGTGGGACTCACGCAGGACTCATATGAATTAAACCCCCTATTGTGTTCTCATTATTTATATAGATACACAATAGAACCTTGACAAATTGATAATTTTGGTTAAATTATCTTATTATATTATTATTATTTATTTATTATTTTTATTTTTTGTATGTATATGTATAGTTTTGTTACGATTATTACTGAGGCATAGAGATGAACTAAGTGAAGAATCAAATTAGAAGAAAAATTGTGGTGCAACAATGCCAAAATTAAAACATTTTCATCTTGCAGGTGTGATTCACGCACCTGCGGGCATGAACAATGTATGTTCAGAATTTTGTTGATTTTATTTATTTATTTCATATTTTTTGAGATTCATTCGATGTCTTTGGATTTCTAAATTCGAATTTAAATTGAGACATCCGTATTAAAAGTTGTTAACTTTTCGAAGATTTGCAAGTGAAATATATAGATTCAACATTTTTTTGAAATCTGTGAAAATCCTCTTCGAGTCTTCTTCCTAGAACTTTTATGCACAACTCTCACTTCATGTTTTCCAAAGTTTTTATGTATATTGTAAAGTCGAAAATACACAATACAAAATCTCTCGAGTTTGACTTCTTGTCTACTTAGTGTTTGAATTGTTTTCGTTAGCAATAAGGCAAATGTTGGGGTTACATTGTATCCTGGAGGCAGGCAAATATCATCTTAAGGAAACGACATTTATAATGTGCCTTGGAACCAAGATTATTCTCATCTTAAAGTTGAAGTCATTTTAATTTTATCCAACTTCATCTACTTCTTCAAATTGGGCATTGAGAAATATTTCCGACATTCTTAAGATATTCGAAGTTCGCAATGACACCACATTTGTTCTCTCCCAAGATTTTGAAATAGATTTTGTCAAGTTGAAATGGTTCGATGAAACGAACTCTCAAAGATGGCAAAACAAGTTGCAATTTTTGTTGAGATCGTTCGTTGTGATTTATGTTCTAACCACATCAAAACTCGAAGAGACGGAAGATGCAACTTTAGCTCAATGACAGCTTTTTCTTGTGTTATCAAGTAAATGAATAAGTGGATACCAAATACAATTCATTGTGGAATTAAACAGTTTGTGGAATTTGGATTTAGCAAAATCAAAGTCACATCTTCTTTGCACAGCCCGTGGACCCGTTTATCCAGCGCCTTGAACTTGTCTATTTTTCCTTGTTTCTTGATCTATATTTTTCTACTTCGTCAAGTTAACAACTATAGAACCACGTATCTTGTGGGGACATGTTACGGTTACACGATCAGTTTCAGCTATTACATTCTAAGATAGAAATTATTGATGAGAACTCTATCTTTTAGGGGACAACTCTTCGTCGCGCTACTAATATACATTAACTTTTTATAAATTAATTGTGGGTACAATCTCAAGAAACCGAAGTAAACAAATGGTAGTGGTTTTGGGTTGTAGATTTGAGTTGCTGATAAGGTCGATATTGGTAGACTGAGCCCGAAAAAATATCTTGGTGGAGCTATCTTCTGCGGAAAAATGGTATTAGAGCTCATTCGTATGTGATTCCTGCACAAAAACAAATCCAAAAATCGACACAATCGAACTAAAAATTGGAAATGAAAAACTACCCATTTTTTCTTTAAAAAATCGAACCCGTAATCTCGATTTCCCAGCAATTCAGAGGTCGGTTGGTGAAATGGAGGCCATATTCGAGACGTGCAGGTGGAGAGGCTTCTGGGTGTGTGACACGTGACGACAGCAATGGTAGTGCGTGGACTTTTCGGTAGTTGTGCGTGGGAGCATGTGGCTGCGTTTTTGGAGAAATTTTCTTTAGACAAAACATTTCCTATATTATTTCTGACATTTTGACTGTACTAATTTTCTGTTTCAAGTTATAGACGAATCTAGATGGTTTTGCCCCTGGATGCTTTATTTGCGATTATCGATTGATCGTTGTATTTGCTGAAACTTTAGGACGAATAGTGGTTGTCCCAAAGCAGCAAATTCGCATTTATTTACGGACCGTAGATTGGTCCGCTCTCGTAAATTGACTCATCTCGTTTAAATTTAAGCATTAGCAAGTCATCGTGTGGGTTGAAAATATGATTGTGGTTATCATGTGGAGGCAATCATTACTTGTGCTAGAATTTATGAATTAAATGTCATATTTGAAGTATTAGATTTAAATTGTAAGTTGGTAATTACTTTTGTATTTAATTGACATCAAGTCATCGTGTGAGACTACATTATGTGAGAAACTGTTTTTTTTTTATTTTTTTTTACATACATTCGTATTGCATTGATTATACTATTAAAGCATCTAGACTTGACCCATTTGACCATTTTTTTGATAGTGAGATCCAGAATCTCACGAAATTCTGAAAATCTAGAATGATGTATACTGTAGCTTTAGGATTACTTCGTGTGACCTAATTGCGCAATGTTTTGATTGTTCTGTTTTCAAAATGTTTTCACATTTCGGAGTATAATTTTCAATGAAAAAGGGGATTTTTCAATTGGTAACAAAAGATGAAGATAATTTTGATTCAATAAAAAGTTTCAAAAGTCATATATGACAATTTTCCTACTAATTTGATAGAAGCACAAAAAGAAAAATATGATGAACTTACTTACACTTCAATTATTTTACACCTATCTGATATTGTTTTGAGAAAAATTAGAAAACATGATTCCACAAAATAACTCTGGAAAAAGTTGGGAGACTTATATTTGTTTAAGTCTACTCCTAATATTTGTACTTGCTCGAAATTTTTTTCAATTTTAAAATGGATCCTTCAAAAGATCTTGATGTCAATTTGGATATTTTTAACAGGCTTGTTCAAGACATTGTTAATTGTGATGAAAACGTGTCTAAAACCCATAGTCACTATTTTGCTCAATTCTATGTCTGATATATAGGAAGTTTAAGAATGCAATTAAGTATGGTAGGGACACACTAACACCTGAGATTGTCATTGATTTTCTTAGAAGAAAAGATGTGAAGATTAAAGCTAAAAAAGAAGATAAGAGGAGTGGTGATGTACATATGAAAATGAGTAGAATGAAGTTTTTAAGTAAACGAGTTTAGGTAAAGTTCAAGACAATCGTGACTCGAGTGACGAATGTGGTAAGAAGAAGGGCAAAAGTTGGGACAAGTCCAATGGTAGATAGTGTTATAGTTGTGGTAAACCTGGACACTTTATTAAAAATTGTCCTAAGAAGAAGGATAAGCAGAAAAGTAAGGTGAGAGGTGAGGTGAATGTGGTTATAGGGTCGAGTGATGACCCTAGTGATATTTATTAAGAGTAAACCTAGTTATTGCATGTGCATCTATGTGTAATCATTTCTACATGTGTGATTGTTTAATTCTGTTGCATAGTTATATGTTACATTTCAATATATTTGATATGTACATTTTCATAAATTTGAGAGTAATCTGATCACTTTGTGTAATGTGTTTGCATGCATAGTAGGTTGGTATGCATTAGCAGTAAGTGTTCTGTGTATCTTTACGATTGTGGAGTATAGATGTCTAAGGGTATATTGGTGATATGCACGGGGGACGTGGAGAGTGACAATTGGATCATGAGTTGAGATGTTATTAAATGTTGGAATCCTCTATATGTGAAGATCCTGATCAAGTGGAGTGTGAGAGTGACACTTCTATCACTTCTATTAGGTGGAGGCACATTATTCGCTTAGATTGAGAGAAGTGATATAGTGATAAATAATTATCTCGTGGACTTGCGATCTATTGTGGTTAATCAGTTAGACATGTATTAGTGATCAGTCTAGTGCGTATAGTGGGGCGATGGGAGGAGATATGTGTTTTCGAGATGTGAACAACACGGAATGAGATATGATAAGTGTAATGAGATCCTTTCGTGAGGTTATTTATGCATTTGTTGCATATGTGTTGGCCGTTTGTTTGATTAACTTGGTGTTAGTCTTTGTTTTGTGTTAACGTGTTTTAAAAAAAATCTATATTAATCTATGTTATCTCCTCATCGTATGTTTAATATATTCTTGACTTATTACTGTGATTACTTATTCCTACTTAGGTGTTTTTAACCTTAGCTTCGGTAAGTACATAGAACAAATATGGTATGTGTTTCGAGTTCGAAACACGATGTAAGATCTGTGATTTCAATTTTATTTGTTATGTAAGTATTCACTTTATGTTTTGATTGCTTGCAGGTTGATTGGATATCAAGGTGAAGATTTGTTGAGTTTTGATATCAAATAAATCTCGAACGATGATGTTACTCGTTGGAAATTCTCAATCGACATTGACCAAATGATTGAATTAATTATCATCACCTCAATGAAATGGCTCGACCCGGAAATCACTTGGGGACCATTGGAAGTGGCTCAATTTAATTGGAGACGCTCATGGTCTTTTCACTTCTTGGAGGCTTATATTGGTTAGCCCATGATCCATCTACTTGGCCCATTTGTTGGCATTGTTCTCGGCCCATTTGAATACTTGGTCTTGGTCCATTTAAGTGATTCACCTAAGCCTATATATGCAGCCTCATTTTGTCCCTTACGAAAGTGTGTGATTGTTCTCTCCGCCTTTGGTGAAATATGGATGCTCTCTGCTTTGTGTCTTGCCAAAACCATTTGTCTCCTTCTTCCTTGCCTTTGTGGCTGCAATAACACTCTCTCTTTTGTGACCTTTGTGGGTACATTCTCAAGCAACCAAAGTGAACAAGTGGTAGTGGTTTTGGGTCATAGATTTGAGGTGTTGATAAGGTCGAGACTGGTGGACTGCGCCCCAAAAAACACCTTGGTGGAGCCATCTTCTACGACAATTATCCATGGATACATTGAACAATATATGCTGACATTCAATTAAGAAAAAGAGCGAATATGCAGTCGATTTTTTTCTTTGAGAATAATAGACAAACGCAGTCTACTGATATATATTAAACCGTGCTACTGTTGACGCTGATCAAATCTTGATGTTCACTCTTTCGCCTTAAGAACCTTATGAATTTTCTTACAAGGATACTTGCGATTAGGATTGTGTGGAACAGAAGAAGTACCAACACGAGGAAAACCCATCCTAGGAGAACAAAGGTTAGTATATCAGTCGTGGTGGTATCGTTAGGTCAAGCAAATGTGAAGATTGAAATTGAGTGCACTAGAGCAGTCGATGAGATAGCAATCCACATGATCCCATTAAAATCCCGATAGACATCCTATGCTTGAATGGTATACCACTTATGAGAAATATTATGATGCTTATCGATGAAATGAGATAAATTGTGTTGATAATCAGGTGTTTCAAGTACTTTTCACCTGCCTCAGATTGATACAAGCCAGAAGGTGGTGCCTCATAGGCTTGGTAAGCCAGGGTCGCAATGAATGATGCTACAATCATTAATGAATCGTTCTGTTTCTCCAACCACTCATTTTGCTTATTGAAATAATTCTCCCAACTGTTTGGATCTTCCGAGACAAACGGCGAATTTATGCTTTGATGGTACGAAGACTTAATTTTTGAATTTTCATATTGAAATTCATGCCGCAGTAATGGAATGTCCTTTCCTTTCAAGGCTCCGGCATTTGAAGGCCTTCTGCAATGTCCATATCTTTAATATCTCTTTGACTTTGTGCTAAAATTTTCACTGCTAGATGTAATATAATGTTTGTTGGATATTTTCAACATAT
>CAIGRN010072903.1:0-12412 GCA_903798345.1 Fraxinus anomala
GTGCTGCCAATAGTAGGTAATCACCGAATCTTTTTAGACAAAAATATTAACTCCAGAATGCATTAATGTACCATGAACATGAAGCGTTGCTTGGATGGGAGAAATCCTGATTGTAATAACATAAAAATGGGAATATAATGAACTTCCCAGTTTTCTATTGATAAGTTAATTGAGAATGCAGCTTCCGATGACATATCCTATTTATTGATCTAGTGCAGGTTTGGCAAATCTTTACCTTTTCTTTTTAAGCAGGTGAAACATACTTTTTGAACACACATTTCGTATAACTCACAACTTACTATCCACTCATTATCCACACATTCCGTAGGACTCACAACTTGTAAGCACTTAAAAGCAATCCCAAGCAAGCACGAAATACTTATTTCCAATCATAACCTTCAGTACTAACAAACTTCTAATTACGTATTTATGACTATATGTTCTGTTAAAATCCCAATTCTCACTCAAGAGTCAAGTAAAAAATCACATCAGCCTTATAAACATTCTTAAATTTCCTAAAACATCTCATTTGGTTAGAATATTTTTGTTTTCTTTTATAGAGTTCAAACATATAATTTTATGTGAAAGTCAAGTCATATATATATATATATATATATATATATATATATATATATATATATACATATATATGTATGTATATAATTGTGGTCTACTTTTTCCTCGCACGTTCCATGTTGAATGATCTAAACTTATAACTAAAACAATTAAAATGGTGTGGCCTCATTTTAGTTTGCAAGTTTAAACCTTCCAATCCCTTAAATGGATATTTGTGTGTATATTTAAGCTTTAGGGTTCTTCATCTTTTATTAAACATCACATGGGTTTTAGTTTAAAAATAATTTATTATAAACTTTAGGGAAGTGTTTGTGTGCATGCATTGGGACACTATCTGTATGTTTGGTAAGCAGTACCGGAGATTTTGCTCTCTATTCTCCTTTTAATATATTTGTTGAAATCTTGGATATGAAAATATCCTTAATACCATAATTAACAGTTGTATTTATAGGGAGATTGTAATTATTGTAATTATGAGTGATTCTTGGAGATTATTAGGACAATTTAGGATTTAGAAATATTTTTTCCTTATTTTAACCCTTCACGTGTACTATTAAGATGATTGTTAGTTGTATTATTGACTATGAGAAAATAAAGATTCTTTATCTTCAAATCTCTCAGTTTACATGGTATCAGAGCCATGACAGAAACTGTCGACACCAGTAAAGGGTCAATGACCTTCGAGTCAATAGATGGTGAAACAGAGAGCATCCCCTTCGCGGGTTCGAGAGGAATCGATAATTCTTCTTTACAACTCACGATAGAAAAGTTAAACGGAACAAATTGCAGAGAGTGGGCCCAATCCATCAAACTAATGATCGACGGAAAAGGGGAATTGGGTGAACTAACCAGGGACGTGAAGAAGCTCGTCTCAACTGAGGTTGCCTGCTTGCAAAGGTGGAACTCAGAAAATTCCTTGGTGATTGTGTGGCTCGTGAACTCTATGATCCCACCCATCAGAAAATCCTATCTGTTCTTGCCAACCGCAAAAGATGTATGGGATGCTGTGAAAGACACCTACTCCGATTCAAAGAGTGCTTCCCAAATTTTTGAAATTAAAACTAAACTATGGCAAATCAAGCAAGGAGATAGGGAAGTAATTGATTACTACATGGAGATGGTGGCTTTGTGGCACGAATTGGATTTGAGCATAGAAGAAGAATGGGCATGCCCGGTTGACTGCTCATGCTACCGGAAAAAATTGGAGAGCGAAAGAGTCTTTGAATTCTAACAGTGAACTAGATGATGTCAGAGGAAGAATCCTTGGCCGTCGCCCGTTACCATCGACGCGTAAAGTCTTCCCGGAGGTTCGTTGTGAGGAGAATCGACGAACGGTGATGTTGAACAAAGAAAAAAATGGGCCTGTTGAATTCGAGATGTCGGCCTTGATGTTAAAAGGCAATAGGCCTCACAAGTTTGGGCCACAACCATGTAGAGGAAGTGAAGTTTGGCCAGAAATAGGCTTTCCCACTAAAATTGGACCGGCTGGATTTTTTAATGATGGGCCTATTGAGAACTTAAAAAATGGACCGGTTGAACATTTGGACTTATATTCGTCGCCCAAGAAAACAAAAGGGACGATCCTGGTGTGAATATTGCTGTAAGTCGAGACACAAAGAAGACACCTGTTGGGATTTGCATTGAAAACCAGTCGATCGGAAACCAAGACAAAATAATAGAAACCGAGGATACCAAGCTTCAGTTGGTCAACAAACTAAAAACCACACTTCGAGCAGTACAGTCAACTTGAACAGATAGAGCAACTTTACAAAATCTTCTCTAACCTTTGAGCATCTAGTCAATCTTCCCAAAATGGGCTTTCAAGCTCATTTGCCGATAGAGGTAATTTCTTAAAAGCTTTAAACGTCACCTCTCAAGTTAAACTCCCTGGATCATTGACTCTGGAGCATTGGACCACATGACAGGCTCCCATTACCTTTTTTCTTCATACTCAACCTGTGCGGGAAATTTCAAAGTTAATATTTCAGAAGGTTCCTTCTCATCTGTTGTCGGAAAAGGGAGTATTCGCATCTCTAACTATCACTTTGGAATTTGTTCATGTTCCAAATTTATCATGTAATTTACTATGTATAAGCCAATTGACAAAGAAATCGAATTGCTCTGCTAAATTCCTTTCTTCGTACTGTATTTTTCAAGACTTATCATCGGGGAAGACGATTGGCAGTGCTAAGGAGTGTGAGGGGCTCTATTCCTTTGACGAAGTTGATATAAGTAAGCAACATAGAATGGCCGTTTGTGATTCCGCATTTGTTCCTAGTAATAGTGAAATCTTGTTATGGAAGTTTAGAATAGGGCACCCAATTTTCAATATTTGAAACATGTATTTCCTTCTATGTTTCTGAGTACAAAGCACGCCAATTTTCAATGTGAATTCTATGAACTTGCTAAACATCAAAGAGCATCGTTCCCAAAATCCACATATAAACCATCGAAACCATTCACAAAGATCCACAGTAATGTATGGAGTCCCTCACGGATACTTAATCGAACTCATACAAAATGGTTTCACATTCGTTGACGACCACACTCGACTTTGTTGGGTTTATCTCTTAAAAGAAAAAATTGACGTTCGATCCGTGTTCATCAATTTCCACTCCATGATACAAACCCAATTTGAAGCCCATATACAAATTCTGCGTACTGATAATGGCACAGAATACTTCAACAAAAATTTGGGGGATTTTCTTCGAACACATGGGATAATTCATTAAAGTTCCCGTGTTGCAACTCCACAACAAAACGGGATTGCTGAGCGGAAAAATAGTCATCTTCTAGAGGTTGCTCGAACCTTAAGCCTTAATGTTTACTACAAATATGCCAAAAGAATTATGGGGTGACGCTATCTTAACAGTAACTTACCTAATCAATCGAATGCCTAGTTGTACCTTGAACCTTGACTCCCCTCTTACTAAATTCCAAAACTTCTTCCCTAATTCTCGACACAGCTCGAGTTCATCACTCAAAGTGTTTGGTTGTACCGCCTTTGTCCACATTCCCAGCAATTACAGAAATAAACTCAATCCCCAAGCAGTCAAATGTGTCTTTATTGGATACTCTCCTACTCAGAAAGGATACAATTGCTATGATCCTTTCACAAGGAAAGTCATTTTAGCTTTGATGTCACATTCTTTGAAAACACTCAATATTTCCACAAAACCTCTCTTCAGGATGATGATCAAAGTGAAGATCGGTACCTACACCTAGATCTTCTTCCCCTGGAACCTAACTCAATGCCTATTATATCACCTAGATCTTCTATGCCATTGACAGGGGAAAACTTGAATTTAGAGAGAGATGCAGAAATGCAAAGTGACAATGCTTGTGTACTCAAGGAGACCAAAAGCAAGGTATAAGGAGAACCTACCTCACACCTGAAGCACTAAAAGAGTCGGAACCAATGGTAGATCCAGAACCACATGACATCACAAATGTGCCAGAATCATCGGACATTAATCTTCCCATTGCACTCAGAAAACAAACTCGATCATGTACTCTCCATCCTATCTCAAAGTTCATGTTATATAATGCTCTATCTATAGAATTCCGCAGTTTTACCTCTCACCTTGATAGTACCAAAGTCCTAAAGAATATTCAGGAAGCCTTGGAAATTCCGAAGTGGAAAGAAGCAGTGATGGAGGAAATGTGAGCATTGGAAAATAATAAAACTTGGGAAGTAGTGGATCTGCCTAAAGGAAAAAGACTAGTTGGATGCAAATGGGTATTTAACTTCAAATATAAAGTTGATGGGACAATAGAAAGGTATAAGGCTCGACTGGTTGCAAAGGGATACACACAGACTTATGGTATTGATTACACGGACTTTTGCATCCGTGACAAAATTGAATATTGTTCGAGTACTTTTGTCATTGGCAACAAACCTAGATTAACCTCTACAGTAATTAGACATTAAGAATGCATTTCTAAATGAAGAATTGAAAGAAGAGATTTACATGACTCTAGGGATGGCAAAAAAATTCGACAAACCCGATACTCTCGGGGATTACCCGCTTAATCGGGTATTCAGGGATGGGCAGAGAATTTTTCCCAGGGGCTGGTAACGGGTATCTCACCCCGTTTATTATTATTATTTTTTTAGAATTCAATACTTTAAATGGAAAATTTCACGAAATTTCATTAGTCTTAATAGAAAAAGGAAACTAAAATTATTTGTCTTGGTCTAATGAATGGTGGCAATAAAATAAATTATCAAAAACTTAAAAAAAATAAATAAATTAAACGGGGTAGTAAACGGGGCAAGGGTCTCACCTTGCCCCGTCTTAAAAGGGTAACGGGGCGGGGAATTGCTTGGCTACCCTGCCCCGTTGCCATCTCTACATGACACTACCTCCAGGTTTTTGCAAGGCAAGCGAGGAGAATCAAGCATGTAAGCTCCAGAAGTCATTGTATGGCCTCAAACAGTCACCTAGGGCATGGTTTGATAGATTCGCAAAGGTACTAAAGAGGCAAGGATATCAACAATGGCAGTCAGATTTCCCTATGTTCTTCAAACAGTTCGAAGTGGGACTAAAACAATCTTAATTATATATGTTGATGACATAATCTTGACAGGTGACAACATAATAGAAATGGAGAAGCTAAAGAAGAGTCTAGCCGTTGAATTCGAAATAAAAGGTCTAAGACAATTACGATACCTCTTAGGAATGGAAATAGCAAGGTCACATAGAGGTATCAGTGTCTCACAAAGAAAATATATACTTGACCTCCTTGCAGAAACTAGAATGCTTGGATGTAAACCAAGTGATACACCTATTGATGTGGGAAAGAAAATCGAGAATGCTGGCAATTCTGTAGACACAGGCAGTATCAACGACGGTAGGTAAATTGATCTACTTATCACACACTAGACCTGATTGCATTTGCAGTAAGTGTGATAAGCCAACATATGCATTCAACAAAGGAATCTCATCTAGAAGTAGTCTATGAGATACTCAGATATCTCAAGGGATCCATCGGGAAGGGATTATTTTTCAAGAAAGATGAAAGAAAAGGAATAGAAGTCTTCACAGATGCAGATTGGACAGGTTCAATAGAGGATGGAAGGTCGACTACTGAATATTGCACCTTTGTAGGGGAAATTTTGTAACAAGGAGAAGCAAAAAGCAAAATGTAGTGGCCAGAAATAGTGCTGAAACCGAGTTTAGAGCAGTAGCACAAGGAATATGTGAGGGACTGTGGTTGAAGAAACTCCTAGAAGAGTTGCACGTTACAATAAAGTTTCCATTCAAACTTTATTGTGATAATAAAGTTGCTATCAACATTTCTCCCAACCCAATTCAACATGTTTGAACTAAATATGTAGATGTGGATAGACATTTTATCAAAGAAAAGGTAGAAGAATGAACTATTTGTATTACATATGATCATACACAAGAACAAAGGATTACCTCGACAAAAATTTGACGATTTCATTCACAAGTTGGATATGATCAACATTTACAATCCAACTCCTCCTGGATATGAAAATATCCTTACTGCCATAATTAACAGTTGTATTTATAGGGAGATTATAATTATTGTAATTAGAAATGATTCTTGGAGATTATTAGAACAATTTAGGATTTAGAAATATTTTTTTCCTTATTTTAACACTTCACGTGTACTATTTAAGATGATTGTCAGTTGTATTATTCACTATGAGAAAATAGAGATTATTTCTCTTCAAATCTCTTAGTTTACAATATTCCAGTACTATCTAGTCTTACCAAACATGTCTTAGAAGTATAATATCGTAAACTCTGAAAGGGTTGCATTGCATTGTTGTACTAATCTCATTCTGTTCTGTATTATTGCTTTCTGAAATAAGCTGCCATTACTAGAATTATGTCAAAATGCTCTCCATTTTCTGTCCTAATCAGCAGTGAATGCTTGTTTGACACCTATTTAATTTATAAACATAATTGGTCAAATTTTTCCGCACATTTCGTTGGACCCATAAGTAATGCCAACTTATCCACGAATTGTTCTTATCTTATCATAATTTAAACCGATTACAATCACTTCCCAAACATGCACGAAATATAACTGGATTTTAGATTTGTGGAAGTCCCTTCCCCCGACCCAGTTTTACTAATTAAATCTTACTCTTGCTATTATTGAGATAATTCAGATTATTAAAACTTCCTATATATTTTGTACTCTGCAATTAGTTTATATGGCATTCTAGAGCTTATCTTTTCCTTGATGATGACTGTAATTTACGATATTTTTAATTCGATAATATGCTTTTTAACTAAAAGAAGGTGATAACTACATTTTCACTGTGCAGGTTGCAGAGAGGGCTTTATTTTTGTGGAACAATGATCATATCGAGAACCTTATCAAACAAAATCGTAAAGTTATACTGCCAATTATCTTCCCTGCATTGGAAAGGAATGCAAAAAATCACTGGAACCAGGCTGTACAGAGCTTGACACTAAATGTCCAGAAAATTTTCTCTGACACAGATCCCGTGCTCTTCGAGGAGTGTTTTCTCAAGTTCCAAGAAGCCGAAACACGAGAAGAAGGAACTCGGATGAAACGAGAAGCGACATGGAAACGCTTGGAAGAAATTGCAGCAATGAAAGCTGCAAGTAATGAACCTGTGCTCGTCCCCAGCAGGACAAACTCGAACACACAATCAGGTTAGAGAGTGAAGATCTACCATCGATTGCTTAGCTGATTGGTATCTATACGTTGATCAGATGTATGTGAGCTCAGAGTTGGAACTATTACCGAAGAATTTTTGTATCGTACTTGCCCACCTTCTCGTGCTCGACACTTTTGGCCCGTCAGGTTACACCAGGACTGTACATATGAACTCGGGTGACTAAACTATAGGAGGTTATACTGTAGGTTATGGAGCAAATTTGTCAACAATATTGGTCTCCTCTTTAGATTTTAGAATGATGACTTTTGCAATTCAAACTATTATTTAACCAGTGTCTGTTTAAATGTTTCCAGTAATCCGCAATTTGTGTATGTATTTTATGCGTATCACCATAGAACAATGATTGGTGTACAAAGATTTTGACAACATTGTTGACAATATGCCACATGGCATGTTGTCATTCGACAGTTTGAAAAAAAAATCATCTTTTCAACCAATACTTCTTCAAAAACTTTAGGGTACCTTATCTAATTTGGAAATATTCTTACTATTGAATGATTGGTTATTAAACTAACTTGGTTGTTGCTGTTGCTTTGTGCCAATAGCGTCTAATCTTCATATTGTTTTGCTTTTAAGTAGAAGTAGGTGGATGACATGAATTGACAGGGTTGGAAAAGTAGAAAAAATAAAAGTATTGGGAATTAAAGTTTCTGAATAGTTGAATGATATATGCCAGAAAGGAATGCATTATGTAATAAAGATTGAGATATAACTTAAATGCAATATCTGTACCACGTTCTAGAGTTTTAAAATTCTGTTCACTTAGTTGTTAATCTCATTCATGATATTTGATTGTTTTGCTACTTCGGTGTATGAATGTATATTAACTAGTTTCTTTCGCTTTGTTCTTTTGACATGGTGAATTATTAGCTATCTATTAGCACCTTCATTTGTTGATTTGCGATCAGCAGGTGGTTGACCTATCCATGAAGAATCGTCTCATTTTGTGGTTATATCTGTAAAGCTGCATTTGAAATGAGGATTAAGTGGATGTAATGGGTTAAACTAAGGAACTTGGTATGACTTCAAGAATTTTAAGGAGGGTGCATGCGTAGTTTTTAGCCTCTTATTTGACTAGATTTAGGATAATGTTTTTAATTAAAGGAGTATGGGATCCATGTACATTTGAAATTTACTTTTGTTATGATTTCCAATTTATAGTGTTGCTCTTTTTTATATAGTCGTATCCACTCAAAAGCAAATTGCTAATTTTTCCATCCAACTTGTATGGAGTTAGTCTCGTGCTTTACGCGCTTCAAGGCCTTGTGTTAAGGACCGCAGTTTTGCTTAAACACCTTGATCCCATCGCAGCCGTAATTTGTTCAACTTCGACTGTACATTGTAAATATTAGTCTAGTTTGAGTTATAAAATCATTTCCATATAATAGTTTATTTCAATTGTAAAATAGTTATGATATTGGTAAACGTTTAGTATGATTCTTTGTCATTTAAACATCTACTCCTATCACTTAGATTTTTGTTCTGAATGCTATTATAGGGGGTATTAGTCTTTCAAACAATGTTTCAAGCTTTCTAGTGTTCGTCCCTGCACTAGCCATTGTAATTTACTGCTTTCAGCAATTGTAATTTCTAGTTTTCNGTCCCAAAACGACCGAGAAAAGGCGGAAGGTAGTCTAGCGGATCATACTACTGCCACACGGTGTCCCTTTCTGTGCTAAGAAAAAAGGCACCCCGTGAAACCTTAGCATGTCTAACGTGTCATTGGTTTTATGGGTGTACAAGTGTTATGATTTTTCTAACTTAATACTAGTTGGGCTGATTTGACATCTTATATGCTATATAAGCATCAAGCTGCAGACTTGGCTTGTGTTGCTTGAGTAAATAATTACTTCCAATAAAACGCTCAAATCTTAGTCTGAAAAATAATATACGGGAAATTGAAAGCAAATTAGGAGGAAAAAAAAAAAAAAAAAGGAAAAAGAAAAGGGTACCAAGCGAATCCCTTCTTTACCCAATAAGTAATGCATCTCATTTGCTGCCCCTCTTTAAGAAATATTAAATAAGATGTATTATGTAGCTGATGAAGACAAGTGTTGGGTATCCAATTTGTCAAAAGTTATTTCTTTAAATTGCAACATTCAGGTGATGAAGCGGACAAATTGCCGCTTAAGTCTAGCTTGATAATTAAATTGATTGAGATTCTTTGCTAACCCCTCAAGTCTAGCTTGATATTTTAGTTGATTGAGATTCTTTATGTAACGACTTAGGCTTCGTGCTCAAGCCATCTTCTACATATTGTTCACTTTGGGAGATTTTGAGCTAATCTAACCCCTTACGAATATATATATATATAGCGTCCTTCAAGATTCGAAATTAAGATCTCTCTTATTAAATATTTTAATTTAATCTTGGTACCAATTGGTCAACTTAAGTATATTATAAGACAAAGATTTTAGATTTGAATTCTAATGGACACAATAAAAATTCGTGAGGGATTAAAAGAGCAAATGCTTTCGTAAAGCGAGTAATACGTATAATATAACTATTTGGGCACGAGGCCCGGATTGTTACAAAATAATTCGTATTTTTTGTAATGACTTTGGCCTCGTGTCCAAACCATTAACTTACGTATGGAGTACTTGTCACTATGGCCCAAACGAAAGTCAAAAGACATGTATGCCTTAGGAGAGCTCTAGCCCATCTTATCTCTCACAAATTTCTATCGCATCCTTAGGATTCGAATTTAAGATCTTTGCACTTTCAATTAATTCGATTCCTGAGGATGCAATAAATCTTTGAGGGGTAAGATCGGTTTAGACTCACTTAGAGAGGACGGTGTGTAAGTTAACAGTTTGGGCACAAATCCCGAATCATTACAAAAAATGCCCGCTTTTTGTAACAACCAAGCATCATACTCGGTCATTCTCTTGCGTACTGTCTGCTTTGAAAAAATTTAAGTTCATCTTACCCCTCACAGCTTTCTGTTGCGCTCTCAGGATTCGAACCCTGGGAGATGCGACAGAAAGTCGTGAAGATAAGATGAGTTTAGGTTTTCCTAGAGTGAATAGTACGCAAAAAAGGACGAGCACGAATCTCGGTCATTACACTTTGTTGCCGAACTCCTTAGATCAAGTATTTTACGCTCATATTCAATTGTTTAGGTCTTTCTTTCCCTCGAGTTAACTCCAGTAGTTTATTCTTAACCCGAAGGCTAGAGAATGTATCCATGATTTAGAAATTATACATAAATGCATTAAGCCCCCGTTTGGTCCCTATATTTGAAAAAATTATTATTATCTCTCTTATTTTTAATCACACAATTTTCCATAAAATAAATCTCGAAAAAAAATTCTTCTTTTTCAACAATACATTCTTCCAAAAAAAAAAAAAAAAAAACAAAAATCTATTCCAAAAATTAAAATTTCAAATAATGGGGACAAAAGGGGCTAAGAACTATTCCAGCAATTTTTTGTCACACTATTGATCGTCCTTCATAAAATATTCCAACTAACCTGAATATACAAGGAATTAATGCAGCTATGGAGCATCAAATGCACTTGATCGTTCTTCTTACCAGTAGATTAGTTACGAACGGTGTATGTTGTAGCATTACATGTTTTTCACGAGGAACTGGCAAACTCTCCATGGGTGGCAGTGGGAATCAGAGGCAAGAAATCTCAAGGATAGTTTATTTATTTCATTCATGCTTTGAGGGCATCATTCACTTTTTAACAATGGAAAATAGTTGGGAAAAGTTCTCTAATATTTGCATGATTTGAATCTATTAAAACTAGCCCGGGTTGACATGAGCTTTTGGTGTCCATAATTTTTTTCTAATCTTTTCCATTCTCCCAATCATTGACTGATAATGTGGTACTGGTAGAAGAACTCTGAACAGGAAGGAGGACTTGAAGCATCATCACGAGGATTATGACTTATATCTCTAGCGACTAGCATAGTTCTATTTTAATTTTACTGGTGAAATAGCTAGTTCGTAGATCCAGTTTTACCTGAACAACTTCGAGAAATTTTACTTGCCAATATAACTTCTGTAAGAGATAATCCTCATAAAGCCTAAAATCACAAATAACTAATCAAACTATCAGAGTAAAAATTCTCACGGTATTTGTATCTTCTTCAGTCCATTGTTAATGTCTTGATCGCTTTCAGATTCTTATCTGCACATTTTCTTTCTTCCGGTGAATTGATTCTTTTTAGGTTTTCTTCTGTTGACATTCATCTCTTCCTTTCCGTTCTTTTCTTGATATACTTTGGTGTTCATGTTTTGAATGTAACATGGGGAAGTTCTGCTCATAAAATGTAGGTGGTGATGTGAGTTTTGTCAGACTAAATCGCACAGTTATAAAGTTCAACAGCCATGTATATCCACTTTCATGTTGCTAGCTTTTGTCAAGAATTCAAGAACTTGAGAACATACTAGTTTTAACCAAGAATGGGCATGATAAGATTCATAGTTTGTGTTGAGATTCGATTGACACTTTTGCTGCTGAAGTGTGATGATTTTTGTACTTATAATTAGTTGAATTAAGGACAATGGTTGTTAGTGTAATTTTTTTGAAATATTTCATAATATGGCCTTTGTATAATCATTAGAAAAGCTGTCAACAAGTCAACTTGTAGTAGGTATGGGGTTGTTGACTATCATTGGTGTTAGAAACTTCTTGTAATGAAAATATATATGGTAATGTGATGAGTGTGTTTTCACACGAATGTTATACTAAATTAACTTAATTATTTGTCTAATCTTTGAGATTATAGAACGTTTTTAATGTGTGTATTAGTGTTGTTTTGAAGCTATGGTGATTAGGTAAAGAGGGAGGTATTGAAGCATGTCAAGGTGATATTGGACAGAAAAATGGCGTTTAAGCGCCACGAAGGAGCGCCTAAGCGTCGGAAGAAGAAAGTGAAATTGAAGGAAAAAGGGCAGGAAGGCAGCGCCTACCAAGTGCCTAGGCGCTGCGCCGCACCAGAAATTTTATGAAGAATGGGCCCCGAGAAACCCAGAAAAAGACCCCAATTTTCTCAAGGACATAAGGGAAACTATCAATAGAGAGAAGAAGACACGAATTAGGGGTTCCACACTTTGCAAAATTGAGAGAAAAAGACAAGATCAAAAGGAATTCGCGAGAAGAACTACATCATGATTCAAGTTAAAATCAGGGATTG
>CAIGRN010072937.1:0-14671 GCA_903798345.1 Fraxinus anomala
TGCTATATTCCAATAATAACAAGAGTTCGACGAAGTCAAAACATATAGAAATCAAGTTTCTGGCTGTTAAAGAAAGAGTTTAGAGTGGACATGTGTCAATAGAGCATATTAGGACAAACTCCATGGTTGCGGATTCACTTACGAAGGGATTGATACCCAAGGTCTTTCATGAGTACACTGCTCATATGGATGTAATATCTCTTTAAGATATCTAGTTTCAGTGGGAGTTTGTATTTTTGTATTTTTCATATTAGACACATGTACTGTCATTTTGAATATGGTTTATTGTTACAATAATTTTTATTTATAAAGTTTTTGGTTTATTATCTTTGAACTCATTTGAAAATGATCTCACTAAGGTATTAAGGTGGACTAGTTGGAAATAGGTATGTTAAGATCACATCACATGTAATTTCCATGCTACACACCCATGCTTGATCCATGTCATTTAGTTATGTTAATATACGTGACCATTGATAGGTTTAGTAACGATATAAGTAGCGAAAGCCGCTTTGATCCTATGTTGATATGATTGATGGACCGGATTGTTTGGGGATACATTCGATAATGATAGCAAAATTCTGAATACTCAAAAGGTTATGTTTAATGCACGAATATAAGGTAACAAATATAGCCCAAGTGGGAGATTGTAAGGATTTTAATCGAACATATGAGCTCATATGTGAAATATTGTGTATTAAATTAAAAGTTATCAACTTTGGTTAAATCCATTTAAATTAATTTAATAAGTTTCGGTATTTTGGGTTTTGAAACTTCCAATTATAGTGTAGGCCTTTATGTGTAGAGACTAAGCTTGTTTCTATTTTCATGATTGGCCGAATTAGGTCAATGGGTCGTTAGTATGTATATGCGATTATGGTCCCCGGATCACACGTTCAGTTTATTCTATTCCGACTCCTATCTTCAGAGAGAAACAAAAGGAACAATGTATTGATATGAAAGACTAAAAACCATAGGACTTGTTCATTGCGATAACCATGTCTGAATCAGGTACGCTTCTACTTCGATTGTCAAGTTCTTGATGATCCAACATGAACGATCTATATGATGGTAAATTATTTTCTCCAACATTACAACCTTCGTTGTAGAGGTCTCTATCACGAGTAAGACCTTTTAATTATAATGATTGATTTGTCGTGTAATCTAAAACTCTTACAAAACTTTCGGTAATTTAGAAACAAAGAATATCGTCCTTATAAAATATTGAGTTTTACCAGCCTCAATATGACCAACAAGTTTGAATAATATTTTTACAATTTGAATCTCTCTCTTAATAAATAATACAAATGAATTAAGTATCAAGAGAGGCTAACAGTCCAATGAATAGTAATAAATGAAGTTTAAGTGTTAGATGAGAAAAACGTTAATGACAAAGATGATTTTCAAAAGTTTATTCAATCAATAAATTTTTTTTACAATAAATAATTTGATGAAACAAATAAGATGTAGGATCAAAGGATTTATTGCTAAAAAATATGTCACTTTAATGCTATTAAAAAATATTATAATGAATGTAAAAAGTGAATATATTTATAAAGTTAAAGGAACAAGAAAATTTGTGAAACCGGACAAGGATTTGGACGTCCGCTTTCATGTCTTTTGGAATGAACAAGTTTCATGTGACCAAGTGCAATAGTTGGAAAGCTTAATTTCCATTCGTCTAAAAGGGAATCAAGACTTAAAATTATTGACTTCGTCTAATGACCCTTTCGTGGAAGAATAATGTGGGTAATGATATTTTGTAAAACTTTGCAAGGTAGAAGGAGTTGATTTGTACTTAGTTTGGTGAAATTTTCAATGCTCTTTCTTGTAACTCTACGACAAGCCTCAGTAGAAATATTTCCTTCGAGAAGGATGAACTTTTGGGTAGAAAAATCTAGTTTTCACATTCTTCTAGCTCAAGGATAGTTCGGATAAGATTTTTGGTGAAGTCAATCCTATATTTTTAAGTAAACATAAAATCTCATCTACCCTAGGAGTGACAACCATGTTTTCATAAAAATCTTTCACAAGTCAAGGATATGCATTTTCTTCAAAAGTGGCTACAAACACCCTATCTATATTTTCGAAATATTCTTTAATATGAAATGCATGTGCTTGAATAGTAAAATAGGCAAAATCAACGTTTCAAATGGATTTTCAAGCACCTCAGGTTCTTCATCTTCATCAAAGGAGAAGGAAAGAGGAGGCCGCCTCACGATTCTTTTCATTATCTTGCTCGTTCCTCTTTAACTTGACATGATACGGGTTGGGTTTGAAGAAAATGGATATCAATATTACGGACTTAGGGTTTGTATAATCCCAAATGGAGTGAGTTTGAGGGTTTTAATGGGATGAATTAGGGATTTTAAAGAAATAGTGTGAGAGAGTAATGGGTTTGTGATTTTTGAGCAAGTGTTTTGATAATTGAAGTAGGGAATGTGGTGGATTTGAGGTGGACGCACACGGTGAGAGAGAAGAGAGGGAAGAAATGATGAAGAAATGTCTGTGAAATCTTTTTAAAATTCTGAGTCCACGATCTTCCGGACGTCCACTACAAGTAGTTGGAATTTTTCTACCAATTTGGACGCAAGTATCCGGATGTCCACCATCCTATCGGCACTTATCTGGACATCTATTCAGACGTCCACAATCCTTTTTTATGGTATTAACAAGCATTGCACATAAAATCAACAATTTCATGATCAATTAAATACATATACAATTTAGCCGCGCATCTCAAATTCATCAATAATTCCCAAACCTCTTCGAATGTGCGAAAATCTATCAAGTGCTTCTGGTTTAGTGAGAATATCGACCAATTGATTTTTCGTATTTGCAAATTATAGTATAAGACCCCCCCTCCCCTTTTGTGCACGATCTCTCAAAAAGTTGTATCTAATTTTAATGTACTTGGTTCGAGAATGCAAGATGAGATTTTTAGATAAATTTATGGCAATAGTGTTATCACACACAATATGTATATAATGAAATGATAAGTGATAATTACTAAGAGTTTGCTTCATTCACAAAACTTGTGCACAACAACTAACGGTCGAGATATATACTGTTTGGGCGATGGATAATGCAACGAAATTTTGTTTGTTACTAACCATGCTACAAGAGCAAAGTCTAGAAAAAAATGACATGTTTCGCTAGTACTTTTACGATCAATTGTACAATCGGGCCAAAGAGCATCCGAGTAGCTAAAGTCAATGTGGGTGCCCTTTGGATACCAAACACCTAATGTTCTAGTGTGACTAAGATATCAAAAAATAAGAATTGTCAAAAAAATGTACTATTACACGAATCAGACGTTCGGATGTATTTAATAATTTGAGATCGATTGAGGACTCTTATTTTTTCACTACTATAATGGAAGACGAATAATAAATTAACTTAATATGTTAGCGAAGAATCTTTTATTCAAATGTCTTATCGTAATATTATACGTACATTATCTTACATCTAACTAGGGGTGGCAAACGGATCCAGCGGCTCGTCGGCTAGGCCGCTTGACTGATAAAAACTCGGCTCATAGGCTACTCGAGCTCGTCCTTGGACGAGATTGAGCATGAGTCGAGTGACATGGTTTGCTGTCATGGGCAAGTGGCTCGTGTGCTCTCCCATGAGCCTTTCCACAAACAGGATTGACGAGACTACCCACGAGCAGGATCAAGCGAGACGGCTGCTGCTCCCGACTCGGCATGTATAGTGACCAAAATGGCCACTTCAGTGACTGTTGCCAAAAACGGTCATTTAACTTTTTTTAACCATTTGCCGCCCCCCCTCTTTTTTTTTTTTCTTTCTTTTTTTACACTATAAATACCCCACCCATTTAACATTTTTTTTCACACAACTACTATTACTCTCTTCCATACTCTTATTCTACAATCTACACCATAACTTCAATTTCAATCCTTCATTATTTCTCTACATGTTACAATTTTCAATCAATTATTTACTTACTATATAAATTACAATACATATGCTCTACATTATATTTTAAACACGTTGTCATTATAATTCATATTCCTTCAATCTTCATCATTTTATCTTCATTCAAGTTCTTATATTATCAATTCATCGCAAATGGATCCACAATCATTCGTTGAGAGCTTGTTCTGTTTCTGTGACAAATCACCTATGACGCCATAAATTTAATTTCGCAATCAATTTGTCGGTCTCAACTACATACCCATTCCCAATAATATTCCAAATTGGATACTAACGGAAGTAGTAATCCAATTGATTTGAATGACATTGATATTCTCGAAACGGAATTGGAGGAACTAGATATTCCTGATGCAAGAGGGAAGTGAAAGGGGAAAAATCGATAAAATGTTTGGATCACTTTAAATTGATTTCAGCGGATCGTACGGTCAACGAAGTCGCAGAGTGTAAAGTAGTATGAAACATTGTCAAACACGATTGACATGACAAAAGAACATCGATACCACCTACCTCAATTGTCACTACAAAGTATGTGCGGTCAAACATGGGCTTATTGGTGGCTCTCAAACGCAACTGCAATTTGGTAGTCCAATCGTGTGTTCTACTTCTTTTACACTTAGCACATTGATGTATTCGAAAAAAAAAAGCTTGAACGAAAATGGTGAAGTTCGTTGTCAATACTGAATTGCCTATAGTAATAGTGGATAACCAACATTTAATCTTCTACGTGAAAAAATATCTTCAATCGAGGTACGTTGGGGTAAGTAAAAACACTCTTAGTTCCTATACAATAGAATATTTCCTTAATACAAAAAAATAATTGGTTTCTAATTTACAAAATATGGTGGTATTATATCTCTAACTTCGAAATTTATGGGAATGTATTAATAAAAGATGTTATATAGTTGCAATTGCATACTACATAGACCTTTTAGTATATGCATTAAAAAATTATTACTTTTAAAATAATTGAATTCTCTCACAACGTTAACAATGCATTTAACACTATTATGAGTATTATTAGACAATACAATTACGAGAGTAAAATTCGTTCTTTTACATTTGATAACGCTAATGTTTATAAGTAAGTTGTTAATAAGTTTTGTAGCACACTATAGCCAAATTCGATTGTTATTTATTTCATGTTCATTGTATGTCATAGTTTTAATTTAATTGTGTAAGATAGTTTAAAACATAATAAGAATGAAATTCAAAGAAATGTGGATGTACTAATATATATCACGTTTTCACGTAGTAGAAAACAAGTTTTCGAAGAATTTTGTGTTGAATTTGGAGTGATGAATAAGAAAACATTTGTTAGTGACATATGACATAATTGAAACTCAACTTACTTATTATTGAAATCATGTGAAGCGTATGAATATATAATAACTGAATTTTATAATAATAGGCATATTTGAAACGACGATGACACTATTTTGAATGAATCTGATTGGAATTTAGCATTTAAAATTTAGAAAATTTTAGACTCTACAAATATTTTATCTGGAGTGTAGTATTCAACTAGTTGTATGTTGTCTAAACGTCTTTATATCATTACAAAAGCCTTTAATAAATACAAAAATGACCCCAGTTTTAATGAAATTTTATTATCTATAGAATTAAAGTTTATAAAATATTGGGAAGACCTAACCTATGTTATTTCATTTGGCATGCATCATGGATCTCCAATACAATTTATCGGGTACTAAATATGTAATTGATCAAATTTCAAAAGTTTTAACTTTTAACATATTTATCACTTATAGAAATTTAAAATAAACTTTATGCAAAATGTAAGAATTATATGCACAAAGAATGAGTGCAAATATTAGTTGGACTTCCTCTGTACTTATTCCTCCCGTTAAACTTGAATAAGATAAAACTGAAATACTAGATTTATTTAAAGATATTAACACATATAGATATGATGTAGTAAGTTCTTCTAGTATGTCTACCGTGTGTAATCGGACATCGAACATAAATTCAAATCCATTACCTACTGAATTATTTGATTACTTAATCATCATATTCCTAGTAATACAGCAATTAGAAAAGTTCAGAAGAAGTAATTGCTTTCTGGCGAAATATGAAGTACGATGGCCAGTGATATCTATGATTTGAAAAGACCTACTAACACTTCCAATTAGCAATGTAGTTTCGGAGTTTACTTTTAATGCACGTAAGAGGGTTCTGTTCAAGATCAGGAGCCGACTGAAAGAAGATGTTTTGAAAGTATTAATGTGCGTGAAATATTGACAAGACGCTCATTTTCGATTGCAAGATAAGTATGCCAAAATTTCGTGTTGTCGGGTAAGTAATATTTAATTAAATCATATTAATTAAATTTTTTATTTTATAAAACTATTTTTATTTTTATTTTTTTAAAATTGTACACGTAGCAAGTTGTTTGTTTAGAATTTTTAACTCCGTTTTCTCAAAATTGAAGTAGTTGGTCTCAAACTTGGATAAGGATGATGGTTTTATCTTAAAAGTATAAATAATTAGTGAGCTCGTAGGCCAAGTTCAGCTCAACCTACATGCTACAAGCTTGAGGGCCAAGCTGAACCATGAGCTCAGCTTAGCCCACGAGCCACATGCTCGAGAGCCAAGTCGAGCCACGAGCTCGGCTTGTGAGCAATAAGGGTGGTTCAGCCCATTGCCATCCCTATATCTATCATGTAAATAAACATACATATAATAGTGTGAGCGATTATGGACTTATACTATTTAGCTTTCTCGAGCCAAAAGGAAGACTAGTTGGTCAATTTCTATAGAGGTATAGCATTGATTTATTCAATACTCCAACTGTAACATGTATCTTATGTTACTTGGCACGCACACCTATAATAATAATAATGGACTCGTATGTCCAAGATTAATGAAAGGTTTGCAGACCTAAAACAATAAGAAGAAGCTCCCTTCAGAGCAAAGCAATCTGTAACGAATGATAATCTGGTAGTCGATTCTGTATTCATTGATCCGGAACAAGAGGTCATGATGCGAACATATCTCTACTACTATTTACAACTGGTCGAACTCAATAAATATAGGGGGAACTGAACGGGGGCTAAAGTAGCAGTGGGCAGTGCAACAAAGCTACGGCTACTGAGTATGGCGTCGGGAAGGGGATAATGAAATAAAATTAATAATTCAACACATTCATATGGTCGAGTCCAATATCATCCACTAAATATATATTTATCACATAAATGCAGTCCTATATAATATATATAATATTATATATAAACATATTTCAAATTTGTAGCAATTAAAGTCGTCTAAACTAATTTATATAAATGGATTAGAACAATTAATTAATTAATTAATTTGTTAATTTAACTAGCGAGTTTATTTAATTACAATTAAATTCTAATTAAGGACAAAATAAGAGTCAAAACTCCAATTTTAAAGAATATATTAGGTAAGAATAATTTAATTAAAATCAAATTCTAATTAAATATGAAAATTGAAATTTAGATCAAAGCCCTTTTAAAAATCAAATTTAAAATCTTTGTAAAAGTTATATTCAAAACCCTTTTAATAATTGCAACTTGACCCCTAGTTTAATATTATTGACTGGCCCTCCAACTTCTAAAATTGTAAGCAGGTTCATACTTAAAAATAGTTGTTTGACCCTCAGATCTTATTACAGGTAGGGCCAGCAACTTTCTAAATTGCATAAAGAGCCCCCACCCTAATAGTCAGATCACAAACCCTAATCGTAAAGAGCTTTCGACAGCGACGATTGCATGTAGCCTCACAAAACAGTGCAATGCCCTGCTACACAATAGCATTGCTTTCCACTGCAACATGCGCTACTACCTCTTGTGATTGACGACGGCTGCTATCACCAGTCGTCGTCGCCACCAGTTACCATCGTCGCCTGCTACCTCCAGATTTGATTTTTCACCAAAAACTTATTTTCTTTTCAAATATAATTTTTCAAAGATGAAAATAAATTTTTTTTTTAAATTCGAAACAAGAAATAAATAACAATAAACACTTGATTGTACTCAAGATTCAAGAAAAAAAACACAATTTTTTTTTTAATTGTTCTAACATGCAAAATATTTTCTAACAACCACAAAGTAGGCCCTGATATTACTGTTGAGAATTTATTTCATCAAGTACAGTGGAATTTAAACAATTTCAACTCCCACCGAGGATCTACTTTGTTTTTAGATAGAAACTGTAATAATAATTATACATTTGTTAAATCGTGCAAATTCTTTTGCTAATATTGGAATACGAACAATCACGATCTTCGCAAATTACAATTGTCCAACCTTCAACAGTAATCCACACATGAAACAATAATGAAAAAATTATGATTTCTCTTTTCTTGTGCTAGCAAGATAATAATTGTATTATATTTTCTCAACCCTCATATCTTATTAATAGAAGTTCAAGTGAGCTTGACAAACACTTAAACTTATTCGGTCTAATTTTTAATTAATTTAATTAATTAAACTTGGTCTATTAATTAATTAATCAGATAAGTTAATTTAGCCCATTAATAAGTAATCCAATTAATTAATTGTCCAATATTTATTTATTAATTAAGAGAAAAAATCATAAGCTTATTAACTATTTCATTTCATACTGCAACTTATATTATAATAATCATTTTACTAATTATACGCATAAATCATAATAACATCAGTTTTACTAAGATCTGGTCGTTCTATATATTGTTTTGTAACTGACGACACTCCAACCACTATCAAGGATTTCGATTTCAATGTAGGATAGCTGTATATATGGGATTTGAAATTCAAATTGATCCGTTGAGTGCAATACAAATTGAATTTGAATACTTAATTTCATAATCACCAAGTAGAACTCATTCTTCATATCGCGTTCATACATTTTTTGAAATGTATAAAACCTCAATTGCAATTGTCTAGGTGCCTGAAGATTCCATTTTTTCCTACATTCTTCGACACAGAAGGTAATTAATACAACCTTTTATGTGATATTTTTTTGTGGGTTAATGGATTTACAGAATTGTATGCCTGGTTTGCTGATATTTTATAATTTACAATTATTTCTTTACGATTATTTGTTAAGCACTTCATCAATCAGTGCGTGGCATATCTTCTTCTGCTGTTTACTGCATCATGTAAAACTGATGAGTAAGCTGTGCTGAGCTTTGAAATGAAATTAGTTCTGAATGGTGTGCCATGTCAGTTTCGACTGAACTGTTTTGTGTATGTTTAATTAAAAAAAATTGTTAGGTGATAATACATTTGTGGTTTCTCTATGATATCACGTGATGTTATGCATCGGTATGATATTTTTTATACACATATCGAACTGGTTTCATATTCAAGAATGTATTATCCGTATGTATAATTTCATTTCCTGATCGTATCATTTTATGTTGTGTCGTGTATTGCTGTTTTTATGCAGATATAGAATCGGTATATGTATTCGTTACTTGCGATTCGAGAACATTCATCATTCTACTGTATGTATATTGATTGTGTGCCATATTTTATTAAATGTCCGTATTTTTTTATTCTACATATATCTAATAACATAAGCCTTAACTGGGAGAACATATTATTATTTGGGTAATGCATTGATTAAAACAATCGAATAATATATATATATATATATATATATTGCACACACCTTAATGGAATCATCAATTTAACTTTAAAACATAAACGCTCTTGTATTTTACGACATTTTTTGAAAAATGATAATAACTTGCCTGTGATTTATGGATTTGGGAAATTTTCTTCTTCTTAGAGCTGGATTCGATGTGTACAGTTTCCATTTCCCTCTTGGAACATTTCTTCATGTGAGACTTCTTCATTAACTTCATCTGCATTGTTATTCGGGCCTCCAATATAAAAATGTCCATCGAGCCTTTCCTTTGAGTCCGACAATATCGTTATCGACCTTGTTATGTGCCTAGATGGAGCCTGTAGAATATCGACTTTTGTTTCCCTGGTTACGGTATTTTTTGTAGGCACATGTCTAGATGCCACACCGTCTCCTTTTGTTGACATAGCCTGCTTAATTTTTGAATGCAGGCCGACTGGTCAATCCAGATGGAACCCAGATAAAATGGAGGAGTTGGTGTTCTGTTATGTGTATTACCTACATCTTCAATTGACACTTGTCTAAACCCATTGACAACCAGCGGTACGAATGGGGCTTCTTCGAAAACTTTCTTCTTCTTGTAAGAACCCATGGCTAAACATTAAATTGGTGATGTCATCTTCGATTTCTAGTATCAACAGATGGATTTTATGTTGCAGAAAAGCTTGAATTCGAACCTAAATTTGTGAGTTTATCGTTGTCTGTTAGGGTTTGCATACCCAAGTCTTGAGATCAAAATGTCGATAATGCGGCTCGAATAGATGATTTTTGGGATTGAAAATAAGAAGGAAATAGAGATCGAGATACGATTTGTGGATGCACTGAACGATTTTCTGATTTTGATTTTCGAAAATTTGTGTTTCATTGGTACAATGGTAAAGCTGAAGATTGGACTTTACTGTTAGCGGGATTTATGGGTGTTTTAAAAGGCGGGTTTGGTGTACAACTTAGCCCTTGTTTGTCTACTATTTTTTAAAATATTGTTTGTTACAGTAAGATTTTTCATCACATATTTATCCAATAAAATATTTTACACACAAACTCATAAAGTTATTTTAAATTTCAACCACACAATCTCCAAAAAATACTATTCATTACTCTATTTTTCTTTCCAAAATAGGAGACAAACACACCATTAAGTTTTTATTAACAACATGTTTGTTTCCCATTTTTATAGTAAGAATGTATTATTTAAAAATAAAGTAAATTTTTGGATTTGAAAAAAATGGGTATCAAATAAGGACTTTATTAAATATTGAAATGAGTGAACTTTCCATTTTTTTAAATATGCTGCATATATTGTAGTATGGGCGTGTTCGGTAGAGATTAAAAGTCAATTAAAATTGAAAATATAGCCGTTATTGGATCTCACTCGTCTAATAAAAGTCAACAATAACGACTAATTTTTCAATTTTAATCCGATTTTAATCTCTACTAAACACACTCTATATTTGGTGAAAAAAGTCTTGGAATGTAATTTAGCCCCCGTTTAGCCCCGCTAAAATTATAATTCATTTTTCTCTATCTTTTTATCAATCACACATTATTGTTTTTCCAATAAAATAATGTTATATGTAAATTCAAAAAAAAAAAAAATCTTTCTTTTTTAAGCACACATTCTCTAAAAAAATTACTATTCATCTCATTATAACGTGAAATAATTGGGCCAAAACGGGCACTTAATATATTTTAGTTACGTGGTTACATTTCCTCATTAATTAATTAGTAAATATCATTCTTTTTAGTTCTCATTTTGTATGTGACTTATTATGTTTCTGATTGCGATGTCTAAAAACGTAAATTAATATTTTCTTCTAATCAATATTTTCTTCTAATCAAAATAAATTAAAACACCCTTTTAAGTTATCATCAATTCACCTAGATTAATCAATTCACATTTATTGTCGCGGATTGACATCTAGCAATGTGTCAAGGCAACATGTGACGAAAAATGTCACGTGCTATAACAAAATCAAACTTGCTCGTTTACCGTAAAACTATAATCACTTCGTCATTATGATCCAATTAATTATGAGATATGGAAGTGTATCATCTCGATTATTAATTATATCTTTTATTTTACTCTTTTGTCAATATAAATCATAAACTTCTTTTCAACTTACAAGCACATATTGGTCATGAATTTCGTTAGTAATTTAACTGAATGAAATGCGGATTATAAATCCTTACTATCTGAGAGTGACGAATTCGCTATTGATCATTCAGAACTTTCATATAATTCATAAAATACATGAATGATACCGTATTAGCAACTCTTGATTAGAGCAATATCCAACATAAGCAAAGTATGATTGTCCCCATATACGACACTATGATGACTTTAAGTCAAATGACTAATTTCACTATTGAACATCAGAGATTAACTACTGATACACAGATAGTTATTCATGTGTAGTATCTACAGCGGGTCTCTAGTGTTTTGTTTTCATAACAAAATATTCCCACATCCATTTAAATGTCAATATGTTTTAGTTTGTGAGATTAGTTACTCACTTCATAAGTGAGAAATGCCACACGTACTAGTATATCTGTAATAAACATATCTGTATCTGGTAATTACTTGCGACCACGAATAATTTAAAATTCAATCATATGTAATTTGTTTCTTCTAATCACAACTTTTTTTAATTAACAAGTTACTAAAACTTGAATATATGAATTCTATTAATTTCATTTACCTAAATAATAATTCAATTAAATAATAGATCTTCCATAAATAATAATGCATTAATCATACTAAAGGCGTCTACATCCAAAATCGATTGGACTTAGATATAACATTTATAGTCTCTTTCTTCGCCTCCACTCTCATCTAAATCTTCATGCATTTTCTAATGTTGATTGGACATGTAACCTTAATTGTATATTATCTACTAGCATTCATATCGTCTTTCTTGGTCACAACTCAATTGCATATAGCTCTTGCAAATAGAAAACAATTGCTCACTTGGTTGAAATAGGTCTAGTTACGAGCACTGCTAATGAAATAATTTGAATTCAATCATTGCTCACCCGCTTGGTATTGAGCTGACCTTGACAATAATGATCTATTGTGACAATTTTGGAGCTACTTTTCTATGTCCTAATCTTGTCTACAACTCCAAATGAAACATATAGACATTGGCATACATTTTGGTGTAGATTGTTTAATAGGACCACTAGGATTGTCACCTTCGACTTCGTTCCAAGATTTATTTATCTTGTGGCTCCACTATCTTGAGAGGCTTGTTAGAGATAAAGAGATAAGAGTTGTAGAAACTATTATAAAAATAGACAACACTAGTGTCAAGGAAATCTTCGAAAAATCTTGATCAGGGCTTAGTTTAATCAACCAAACGAACACCAATCAAGGAGGCTCGTCCTATAAATTTTACCACTCCTTGGTTGCCACAAGTTTACTCACTCACAAAGGATACACTTGGTGGTGGTGATTTGCAAGCCACAAAGGCGAAAAGAAAAAGTGGAAGAAAAAGCACAAAATGGATGAATACAATAGGAGAAACTAAATCTTTCTTCAAGCACAAAGCACACACTTTTCTCTCATTTGCACCATCACACACCCACACAACGGTTGGAAAGAGATGGATATATATAACACTAGTTAGGTCACTCCTGTTAGGTTTTTAGTGTTGGCGATTTTGTGGACAAAAGAACTAATTTGTAACGTGTTGTAAAAGTCAAGGACCTATGGTGCAATTTGTACAAGTTGGGTTATGAGGTATAGGATTCGAGCATGAAAATAGGAGAAGTACGGCGCCGTATTTTCGCTAGCTTCTCAACCAGTTGGCGCTCGAGTGACAAAAACAGTATGTCTATCACCGAGCTCTCGCTCGAGCGACTGTGCAGCTCACCTTTCCCTAGCTTCTCGCTCGAGCGACATGTCAATCCGAAAAATCCTAATTTTTTGTTTTGAAGTATTTTTCCGGCTCATTCAACCTAATTACCCTCTCCTATAAATACCCAAGCCTACGAAATTTGATGTGATTGTTCATTATGTCTCTTCTCTATAACACTTCCATATTATTCTTTGAAGATTCAAGAGCTTGTTCATGTATTGATACAACCACAGATTGGGAGAAAAACATCGAATCCATTGAATCCAAAACACCTACTTCTTAAACACCATAAGGAATGTACATTCTCAATTGAACTTCAGAGGCTGTTGGAGGTTGAGAAATATTGGATTACAAGTACAGGAAAAGCACAAGAATGGGGAGTTCTTGAAATTCCACTTGGAAGAGGCAATTGCTGAAGATCATGAGCTGGTGGGTTCAGCTGATCTTAGAGGTTATAGGAATTAGATCGAAAAGTCTAGTGGAGTCGGCTAGGTAGCATCTTACTGTAAATTTGTATTGTCTATAGTTGAGGTAACTGACTTAGTCCTGGATTTTTTACCTAGTTAAGTTTCTACGTCATCAATGTTGGTGTTATTTATTGATTTCTTATTACAAACTGCGGCAATTTAATTTAGGATAATTAGACTGTTTGTCTAACCATCTAAAAATAATTAAAAGTGACTTGTTGCTTGTTAATTGTATAATTCCGCACGTAAGGTCAAACTTACTTAGTAAACTAAGCTATTTCAATTTGTATCAAAGCCTAAATTCGAATATTGACCTTAGATTTCTAAATGAGTAATTCATTATCCGTCCCGCCATATTTTGATAGCAATAATTATGCTTATTGGAAGGTTAGAATAAGAGTTTTCTTAAAATCTATGGATGAGCGAATTTGGTTAAGTGTGGTTAATGGTTGGACTGCCCCTAGTTCTACGGTTAATAATGAAGTTATCCTCAGTCCCATTGCTAATTGGACTAGAACAAACTTGGATGAATGTAACTGGAATAACAAAGCCTTACATGCCCTATTTATGGTAGTTTCCTCAGAAGAATTTAGGAAAGTATCTATGTGTGAGGTTACTAAAGAAGTTTGTGATATTCTACAGACCACACATGAGGGAATTCAGGCTGTTAAAAACTCTATGTTGCAGATGTTGACCACTGGGTTTGAAGAGACTAGGATGAAAGAAAATGAAAATTTTGATGAATTTTATGCGAGCTTTAATGACATAGTGAATTCT